>JAJOOR010037223.1:0-15067 GCA_036250505.1 Solanum acaule | reverse complement strand
CCCAAACGAACGACCAGGCGACCGAACAGTCAGTGCCAGCAAGTCATAAATGACTTGGGGTCGCTACAGGAACGCTCTAAACGAGGGAAAGAATTCTTAAATTTAAAAATGACCTGAAGGGTCATTACACATAAGTAGATCCAAAACTTATATACAAGACTTGGCCGTTGAGGCCACAACCTGTTAAGACGCAACTGAACCATATACCTATGTCTACAAAGCCTCTTAAGATAAAATACCTTAGAGTAGGTCGGGACAGACCCCTCCTTACCCTTAACTATGATACAATACCAAAATGAATCTACCAAGGACTCAATAAAGCTCCGAATCAACCTAGAGCTCACTAAAAGTAGTTGAGTGTCGTATGCTTCTATTGAGGAGGCCTACTAGCTGGAGTACCTGTAGCATGAATTGCAGTGTCTTCCGCGAGGAACGTTTGTACGAAAAATGTACTAAATATGTAAGGCAATAACATATATAAAATAAGAGTTCTTATGAAACCAAGTATCAATATATGTGTGCATAAATCAGAACAGAAGACCACCTTTGTTAACTTTTGTGGGATCGTGTATGTTATATTCTTGTCTTTACCTTTCTTTGTGTTATGATCTTTATAAGACATCTGATATGAATGACCATCTGATCAGTGGTAGAAGAGGATGACCCATGCTAGGCATTTTAACCCCTGGGATGCGGTGCTCATAATTACACAATTTGGGATCAGCCCATGCTAAGCTTTTGCCCCTGAGCTGCCACCCTTCTGTACCAATTGGGATCGGCCCATGCTAGGCTTTCACCCCTGAGCTGCCACCCTTAATTATACAGATTGCTTCACTTAGATTCTTTAATCTTTGAGATTGTTGTTTTGGTGGTCAAAATCATTTTTTTTATATTTGGAACTACGGACCAGTAGTGGAAGACATGAAAACAATACTTCAAGGCAATAACAATGAAATAAGGAACTATGTAACATAAATGCATTACTTGTGAGCTTAAATGACACATTTAACTTCAACTGACTAAGAGGAGAATTCACCAAACTTACTTTTGCAAATACCATTTCTATACCAGCACATAGAAGGATAATTACACAATTATAGAATAGTAAACATATAATGAAGCAATTCTATACACAAAGGAGAGGGGGAAATATTGTTAGCTATTTGGAGATCGTATGCTACCACTATGTAACCTTTACTAGGAATAGAACTTAGGAAATTCACTTATTGATATTAATCACAAGTATCATATGTCATGCCAAGGAATATGGAATCGAATAACCCTACATACCTTATTTTCTGACCAATACAATTGTCACGAGTCAGCCTCGCCTACTGGGTGCTAATCTACAATATAAATCATGATACAGCTAATGTTAGCAGTTAATCACATTAACGTCCTCAAAACAATAGTATCTAGACACTTGATGGAAAGTAGTCCCATACAACCCTTACACAAATGGTGAACCACCACACCCTTCTCCTATACATTAATACAACTTCATACATCCTTTGCAAAGATACCCAAATTGCCCCCAACAACAATAAAGGCAGCTACTATCAATCCCTAAAAATCTTTTAGCATAATAGGAGAATATTGACTCAAGGATTTGTCACCATCAATTAGTTCTTGATAGATATATACAAAATTCTCCACCCCAAACCTGTATTTAAAAGGAGCAAGAATGGGCAGTAATCTTACCTTAGTTTCTGGAAATTTATCCGCTAAACTTGTACTTCAAGAACTGAAACTCTCCTTCAAACTTTTACTTGAAAAGGGGGACAATACTTAAGAACCCCAAGGTGTTTTAGGACTGCTGATTGAAGCCAAGAGAGAAACTTAAGAAATCTGAAAATTTTGCAAGTTAAAAATGGAGCAAAAGATCTTATCTTTATCCCTTTAAAAGGGAGGTGTGATTGCCGACATTCTTGGCCAATTTTCGGCCATATATTGTCAAGTAGGTGACCCACCTACTTGGCCTTTTAACTTGGGCCGTTGGGGACTTCAACATTTGTTGGGTCTTACTGCCAATTATCCCTCTATTCTTGTCAATTTGGGCAATAATTAATGCAAGTAGGTGATCCACCTACTTGGACTTTTCACTTGGGGCTTTTTGGACTTAAGACTATTGGGCCTTGGCTGTCCATTTTCCCCTTATTCTTCTACTCAACTTGGGCCAGATTAATGGAAGTAGGTGATAGTGCACTTGGCCCGACTACATTGTCAAAAAAGAGTCTTAGTAGGTGATGCACCTACTTGGTCCTTTGGTCTGGTCAATAAGTCAATAAGTCAATCTAGGTGATGCACCTACTTGTCACCTACCAGCTTTATTAAATCAAGCAAGCAGCTCGATTATTTTATTTCATTTTGTAAATATTAATCCCTTTTGCTTTAACTTAGCACTTAACTTTCAACTTTAAGCTTAATTACTACCTTACTGTCTCGAGTTTAAATACTCATGTTAGAGTTAACTTGCAGTACCCATGCTGAAACGTGCAAGGCATCACATCACCTTCTGATCTAGTTTAAACCAATGCTAATCATATAATAAACATGGTCCCTCACCTATACTATAAGGCTATATCAAGTATCACAAGAATAGAACAAGCATATATATAATACGGGTTGTTACAACGACCTAACAAACGATCTGTTTGTCAGGCCATGTACCGTGGTCAAGGGTCTGTAGGTGAAAGCCCCAGAATCAAGTCACTAACCATCAACCACGTCTAACCAAGATGGACCGTAGGTTGACCCACGGTCCGTCGGTCAGCATTCGTCGGTCGTGTGCTGTCACTAATTTTTAAGGGCATACGGGTCTTTTCTGGTTTTAATTAAATTGAAGTGGTGTCATTTTGCCTACACCTAGACAACCTATATAAGTATTTTTAACCCCCAAAATCTCCCATTTAATTCATTCTTCCTAAATCCTAAAATAAAACAAATTCCTCTCAAATATTCTCTCTCTAGAACTTGAAGAAGAAGAAGAAGGAGATTTCACCTTGGGTTTCATGCTAAAGATCCAAATAATCCATTGAAGATAGGAAATTGGACTTGAGGTATGATAGCTTTCATCCATGGGTTCCTTCCACCCATGGAGTCCCCAAATTCCTCTATTTCATATGGTAAAATTCCACAATTAGCTAGGGTTTTCTTATAAAACCACGGGTTTTTTTAATAATTGATATTAATGGTTTAATTATGTTTAAATATGCATGATTTGATGATTTAAAATACTTTTATGACGTTACCCTCATGAACCCATGCAAACCCCTATGTTTTCCAGTTATGATCTCATAGAGTTAGGTTGTCAATTATGAAAGAGAAGTTTTATGATCTAAAGAATGAAGTAATAGAATTTACTTGAATGTATGATAAAATCCATACATAATGCTAGAATTCTAGATTTTGTGATTGAAAGGAGCTTTGGACCTTCAAAGGGTAAAGTATAAATTATGCATGATCTTATGAAACCTATGTAAATGATTTAAGGGTGCTTTGAGAGTAAAGTGGCAATGTTGTGGTGTTGTTAAAAGGATATTCTCATAAAACACTTGCAACTATGATGTGATAGGTTTTCTCACATATAAAGGATTCTTTTGTTGGAAGGCTATTCTCACCTAATTGAATCAATGAATAAGAGCTATCCTAATGAACTAATTGGATTGGCAAAAATGACACACCTTTATATGAATAATGAGAATAAGTAAGAAAATACTATTATGTGGGAATTAAGCTTAGCACCGAGTGGATATTGACCTTGAGATGGAAGCTCTCCCGTAAGTAGAGGTCGGGTTTCTAGAAGAAGTATCATGAGATGGAAGCTCACCCGTGAGTAAAGGCCGGGTTTCTAGTAGCAATCTCCTTATCCCATAACTATGTGCCCCCATAGGTTTATTACCTACTGGAATAACTTAAGCTAGATGTTCATGGTTCTACCTTAGGCAAGTAGAACAATCCTTTTTGATGTGGGAGACAACGGGTGATCTTGTTTAAGCTCACATGGTCTCTATATCGGTTAAGACTAATTCTCCCACAACAATATGACTAAGGAACTAATGTTACTGAAAGAAGTATCTCATATGTGTTCAAAGACTTCAAGATGATTTAGTTTGCATTGAATATGATGTTATTACCTACGTTTTAAACTATCTCCACTATGATGATTAATCTTGGTAAGTTGCTTATCCTAAAATTAAATGTCCTTTTTAGCATGTTTTAAATGTTTTTACGCATAGTTATTATACTTAGTGTATTTTTTTGTACTAACGCATACTCTTGCCTATATTCTCACAAATGTAGGGTCCGACAGGCAGGGTTTCCATTCAAGTGGCTAGAGCTTGGACTTTGATGTCTTTCCAAGCTTGGTGAGTCCTCATGGTTCGAGGAAGGACTTTCCTTATTGTAGTTTCACTTTCATATTTTCTTTTTGAACTAGATGTATGGGCTAGGCCCACTATCATTTCGGCTGTAATAGATGGCTATGTTGAGACGTGAGTTAGACTTCCACTTTTCTATAAAGAAGTTTTGGACTTAAATGTTGTTTTTCCCTTTATTGTTCTAGTACTTTATGTTATGATATGCTAAGTGGCTTATATGGAGTCCTTCGGGGTTCTATATGCCATGTTACATATAGTGGGTACCCCTGGGTCGTGACAAACTTGGTAACTAGAGAACAAGGTTTAGAATGATTTTAGGATGATGTCTCGTAAGCCACGTCTAGTAGATTCTTGTTCATGAGTGTGAAATGTGGCACATTTATAAAGGAGAGGCTAAAAGATGATTAGAAAACTCCACTTCTTTCATTACTTTTAAGTTGTGCGATAGAGACTCTATAAAGTCTCTCTTCTAATCCTTACCGCATGCTTTTTAGGATATGTTTTCTCGTAGGGCTAATACTAAAAGGAATGTGGAACAAAGAGCTCCTCCTCAATCTCTGATAGATCCTTCAGTTGGGAATGTGACAAATGTTGAGGTTAGGTCTGCTTTTCAAATGTTGGCTGAAGCTTTGGTGACTCAAGCCAATAGAGAAGTTTTAGCTCCTATGAATCCTAATGTGAATTCGGCGGCTTTAAGAGTGAGGGATTTTGCAAGGATGAACCCTCCAGAATTTTATGGCTCCAGAGTGGAAGAAGATCCTCAAAGGTTTATCGATGAGGTCTATAAGATACTTGCTATTTTGGGGGTGACTTCAGAGTAGAAGGTGGAGTTAGTTGCTTACCAATTGAAAGATATTTCTCAAGTGTGGTATGATTAATAGAAGGGAGAGAGACCAGTGGGAGTGGGTCCCGTAGAGTGGGGAGTGTTGAAATTGGTGTTTCTTGATAGGATTTTTCCCCTAGAGTTGAGGGAAGCTAAGGCGAAAGAGTTCACTAACCATCATCAAGGAAGTATGAGTGTGAAGGAGTATTCCCTAAAGTTCAGTCAACTATCCAAGTATGCTCAAACTATGGTGACGAATTTAAGGGCTAAGATGAATAAGTTTATGACGGGCATGTCCGACATGGTAGAAAAATAATGTCGTACGACAATGCTCCTTCATGATATGAATATATCATGTCTTATGGTGTACGCCCAACAAATTGAGGAATCAAAACTCAAGGAAAAGTCTAGCGAGGTAAAGAGGGCTAAGCCCGGTGATAGTAATTTCTCACATGCTAGATCTCATGGACATTGTCTTCCAACGTGTTGTCAAAGGTTTTCCATTCAAGGTTCCTCTAATGTTCCACATGAGTTGAACAAGGAAAAAGTGTCTATCCCTAAACGTAAAGGAGGTAATGTAGGTGGCTCTTCTTTGTCTAGGTCTACATGTGCTAAATGTTGGAAAAAACATGATGGTAAGTGCATAGCATGCCTTGATGGAGGCTTTAGTTGCAGGAAGAGTGGACACAAAATGAGAGATTTCCCTATGCTTTCTTCAAAAGGACGAGAAGGTAGGCAAGCTCCTTCTACCGGTTCAAATTCCAATGCTCCTAAGCAAAATCGCTTATATGCTCTTCATCCCCGAGGTGATTAAGAGAGTTCCCCGGATGTAATGACCGGTATGTTAAAAAAATTTCAACATGCTCTATATGCCTTGCTTGATCCCAGTGCTACTTTATCTTTTGTGACGATCCATGTGTCCATGATGTTTGATATGCTCCCTGAAATATTATTATAACCTTTTTCCGTCTCTACTCTTGTTGGTGATTCTGTGGTGGATAAGAGAGTTTATAGGAAGTGTCCCATTTCCTTTTACCTTAGAGCTACCCTTGTAGACTTGGTAGAACTTGTCGTGTTAGACTTTGATATCATTCTTGGGTGGATTAGTTGCATTCTTGCTATGCTTCCATAGATTGTAGGACTCGGGTGCTTAGATTTCAGTTTCCAGATGAGCCTATTCTTAAGTGGAAGGGGGGAAATTCCATGCCTAGAGGTCAATTTGTGTCTTTACTAAAAGCTTAAAAGATGATTTTGAAAGGGTGTTTTTATCATCTACGGCTCGTGGACGGACCCACACTCCGTAGATAGGGGTCCGTGGATTGGTCAGTTTTGGTCAGTTTAGGACCTCGAGACCACGGCCTAACCAATGGTCTTGGTCATACAATAAACCACGGTCGAGGGTTCGTAGTTCGAGGCTCCAGAATCAAGTCACTGACCATGAACCACGGCCAACCAGGACAGACCTTAGATCCACCCACGATCCATCGGTCATGGGCTATCAGTTATTTTTAAGGGCGTATGGGTCTTTTCCGATTTTAATGAAATTGAAGTGGTGTAATTTTTCCTACACCTAGACCACCTATATAAATATTTTTAACCGCAAAAAGCCCCTATTTAATTCAATTTTCCTAAATCCCAAAAGAAAACCAATTCCTCTAAAATATTCTCTCTCTATAGCTTAAAGAAGAAGAAGAGGATTTCACCTAGGGTTTAAAGATAAGAATCAAAATTCTCCATTGAAGATAGGCAACTGGACTTGAGGTATGATAGCTTTCATCCATGGGTTCCTTCCACCCATGGTGTCCCCGAATTCTTTTATTTCAAATGGTAGATTCCCCAATTATCTAGGTTTTTCTTATAACTCCATGCGTACTTTTGATTATTGATCTTAATGGTTTAATTATGTTTAAATATGCATGAATTCACCATTTACAAAGCCTTTATGGTGTTTCCCCCATGAACCCATGCAAACCCCCATGTTTTCCAATTGTGAACTCACAGAGTTGGGTTGTTGATTATGAAAGAGAAGTGTTATGATATAAATCATGAAGTAATAGAATTTACTTCAATGTATCATAAAATCCCTATCTAATGATAGAATTCTAGATTTGATGATTAAAAGTAGCTTTGAACCTTGAAAGGGTAAAGTATGAGTTTACGCATGATCTTATAAACCTGTGTAAATGCTTTAAGGGTGCTTTGAGAATAAAGTTCCAATGTTGTTATTGTTGTGATGTTGTTAAAAGGATATTCTCATAAAACACTTACAACTATGATGTGAAAGGTTTTCTCCAATAGAAAGGATTCTTAGGTTGAAAGGCTATTAATGTTTACGTAATCAAGACACAACTTCCAATGCAAGTGTCTACGATCGTACAATATTATAGTAACCCAACCAAAGGTTGGGGTCGAGTCCCAAGGGAGTGGCCTTGAGAATTAATAGAAATATAAAATCAAGTTCTAATTACTCATAGCTAAAAACATTATAGAATATAAACATGTTAAATTTAAAGGGAGACACAAAAGTGTCAATGAATGATAGGGGTTTGTCACAAGTAAGTAAAAACAAGCAAAACCGCAAAGAGTACTAATCAAGGAGAGGGGATTCTTGGGATGTGATAGGAATACAAGATAAACTAAACTATTGGGTACATGCTTTTGATAATAAATCCAATGAATATTTGTGACTAGGCTAGACTATAGTCGGGGTAAATTCCCTCTAGATTAACTTACCCCGAACCAAATGGGTTCCTCTCGGACACCCACTTGCTGCATGAAGAACAGCCTCCGCCTTAACACACTCACTCTCTCGAGCTGAGTGTGTGGGAGAAGTACTAGGGTTCACTCTCTCGAGCTGAACCTCATGTCGACCCACTCCCACCGGCCATCAATTTAGTAGTCTTAGTTTTATGACCTCTCTCTCGAGCAAGCAAAAAATACAAAGCTAAAATCGTATTTGCAACTACAATTTCATTAAGTTCCACCATAACTACTAAATGAAATCACATTTACACAACAAATAAACCATCAACAAGCAAAACCCAACATATTCAGAAAATCACACCCCAATAATTGGGGTTTTAGCTAGACATGTAAAAAAGATAGAAATTTATACGAAAATGAGTTTGCATTCAAATGGGTATGAAGATTTAAGTCTCAAAACAAGCAAAGAATGAAGAATCCACAAGACCCAAGTCCAAATTCATAGAGTTGAAACCCTTTGAATCTTCAAGTTCTTCAAAACCCTCTCCAAACATAGAACTCACAAGTCTAAGTTAAAAATTCTATATTAAAATCTGATACTAAGCTAAAACTCTTAACGAGTATTTATAGTTTTCAAAAATCTGTGTTGTAGCGGATCATTAGATGTTGTTAGTCGAGATCGCCGATCAACTAGGCTATCCGTCGATGTTTCTTCGTCTCGCCTTTAATTCGTCATTAATTATTGATCTAACTTACTATAACTTACGACGATCTTGATCAGGGTCGCTGATTGATTCCGCGAATTTCCCTCTTCCTTGTTGCTTCGCCCATCAGTACTTGCTTACGACCTTCATCAATACCTTCGGTGACTGGTCATCTGACGCCGACTGGATCGGTGATACGCACTCGCTGTCATTTTTCTCATTTTTCGCTCCAACTTTTTGTAACTTTCGGCCGTTTGGGAGCCTATTCAGAGAGTCGCCGAATGGTTTCTGCGATCTTCAAGTTTCCATTCTCCTTACTCTTTTGTGTTGGCACTTTTGGAACATCTAGGCGAGCGGATGGTCACATTGGCGTATCACCAAATCGATTAAGCGAGTATCAGGTTCTCTTTTCCTCGCTCTTCCAGCTGCTAGTTCCTTGTTGGCTCGATAGTGTCCATGTTTTGCCTCTAACTTTAAATAACTTAAACTCAAGGTCGTTCATCAGTTATTGAGACAAATTATGCATTTATGGACATTAATTTTATCAAAATATAGCCCTAAATGAGTCCAATTTAAAGACTCATCAACACCCCCAACTTAAACTTTTGCTTGTCCTGAAGTAAAACTCAAGTTTAGCCGTTCAAATAGGGATGTCTCAAATAGTGCTACACAAGACTTGATCATGAATGTACATGACAAGGGTCAATTTACTCATGCAAGGATCAAATGTGTACCCAAAGATTCAATTTGTGACACAACATTACCAAAAATTCTCAAGCTCGCAATATTAGCTTCAAATGCAAGTTCAAGCTCAACTAAAGTGTTCAAATGCCCGCACACAAGGAATGATTCCAAATTCACAGAAAGTGGTTTACAATTTAAAGCTTCGGAATCAAATGCAACGCTCACACTCACAAAGAAGAACACAATGCATAATTTCACCTATAGGTTTGCCCGTATTTTCCGATCAACACTTGTTTCAGCTCACGCACGATTAAGAAGGTCTTTTCATGGCTTGTAATGGAGCTGAGTGAAAAGATATGGTCATTTAGGCTCAGTGACTTTTATCCTCATGAAATGTGGTACTCACACTAGGCATCGACACTAAAGTCAAACGAGACTCCAAACTTTTGCTAGTGTGTAACGGTCATCACAAGAGAATCAATTTGATACATGGCTAAACACAACGAGATGCAAAGAGTTCACATATTGTCTATGCAACTTCATTTGGCCTCATCGTAGCCGTACATTCATGTTCGTTCAATTATGAGCTTTATTTGAGTCGTTGATATTGATCAAAACTAAGACTCAAATTTACAAGAGGGCAATCATATTTAGCATACAAGGGGAATGGTAAGAAGAGGGGGGAGTTGATGAGTCCACAAATTGGACTCATTTAGGGCTTTATGTTGATAGAAATAGTGTCCTCAAATGCTTATTTTGTCTCAATATCTGATGAAAACTCTTAAGTTTCAGGTATTTGAAGTTTTGGTGGAAGCATGAACACTTAGGCTCAAAAAGGAACAAAAGGGCTGAAAAGAATGAAGAAGCTGAATCCTACGCATCGCCAAGCACACTTGGTGACTCGCCGAAATGATGCACTCCGCCCTTTGTTCCAACACGCGAAGCCCTGAAGGAGAAGGATAAAAAAAGCAATGAAAGGAGCAGTCCGCACTTCGTCGAATAGTTTCGCGAAGCAGTACTATACCACCCAATGACACAGGGCATGACAACACTGAAGGATAGTGCAAGACAGCGACGAACTACACCAAAGGGTGAATCACCGAGTTAATCAGCGATTCCAACTAACCTTGCCAAAAGATCCGACATCACTATTTTCTGAAGTCTATAAATACTAAACTTGTTATTAAATTATAGGGAGTCGAACATTAATTTTAATTTCCAGAATAGAATAGTACTTTTTGGATATTTTCTCTCAAGTTTGGAGAGGGTTTTGGGAGACTTGAAGAAAGAAGGATTTTATCTTCCTCAAGTTGGAAGTGGGTCTTCTCCATTCTTCTTCCTTTGCTTAAATCAAGGTTTAATTTCTTATACCCATTTGATTTTACTATCATTTTAGGTGTATTTTGTTATTTCTTGATGTGTGGCTAAAAACCCCCATTCTTGGGGTGTGATTTAGCAAGTACGTGTTGATATTGTTGTTGGGTCTTGCTTGCTTATAGGTTAGATGTATTTTAATGGTGATTTCACCTAGTGGATATGGTTTAATTTAATGGGTTTGTAGTTGCAAATACAAAACCACCCATGTATTTTCTGCTTGCCCGATAGAAATGTCATGAAACCAAGACCACTCAACTGATGACCTAAGGAGTGGGTCGACATGAGGTTCAGCCTTAGAGGGTGAGCCCTAGTCCCATATCCTAACATTCAGCTTGAGAGAGTGAGTGGGGTAAGGAATAGGCTGGCCTTTATGCGACAAATGGGTGTCCGAGAGGAACACATTTGAAATGGGGTAAGTTGCCCGAGAGGGAACTTATTTCCATCTAAAGCTTAGCCTAGTCACTATTATCTTGCAAATTTCCTATCAAAAGCATGTACCCAACGATTTATCTCAATTTGTATTGAGGTCACACCCCAAGAACTCTTCTCCATACTTGATTTTCTTGCTATTTTTGTTGTTTTTACTACTTGTGACAAAATCCCCAATTGATATTTGACACTTTCGTGTCACCCCCTTTAATTTACTATGTTTTTACTCGTTAATGTCTTCAGCTACGACTAATTAGAGCTAAACTTTATTTTTCTATTAATTCTCAAAACCACTCCCTTGGGACATGACCCCAACCTTTAATTGGGTTACTATATTATCGATGATCGTAGACACTCGTACCGTTGGCTAGTGTCGTTGGTCACAATAAGCATCAAAATGGCGCCGCTGCCGGGGAGTGGTGGTATTTGAGAATTTTTATATTAGTAGAATTTTTGTTCTTTTTAGTTGTAGTCTACTTACCTATGTCTTAGTTTTGTCTAGCTTGTTTGTGTGTTGAGTCAGGATAATGAGTATACATGATGTAGATGGTGGACCAATGGAGCACCTCCTAGTAGAAGTGATGAGATTCAGGGATCACATCTTGAACTTCAAGCATCTAGAAGGAGAACCTTTTTTGAGCCGTGGCTGATGTTTAAAACACTATTGATACAATGCCCAACTCATGAGATCCTCGATTTAGTTCTACTGGAATGCTTCTATAGGAGTCTAAATCCCGGAAACAAAGGGTCAATCGACCAACTTATGCCAGGTGGTCGTGAGAAATATCCCTATGAGACCGCAGCCAAATTCCTTGATCTTGTGGCAAAAACCAACAAGGATACTGAGAAGGACCAGCAATTGATCATTTTGCTGGGTCAGATGGATAACTTGACCCAAAAGGTCGAGGAACTGGAGGCGATGTCCAAAGAGAAGAGAAAATGCAGACCACCTATTGAGCAGGGAGGATCTATGCACATTGAGAATAAACATATCTTCGATATGTTAGTCACCATTCTTCAAAAGCTAAATGAGCAAGATAGAGTGAGGGAGAAGATTAGAGAAAATGTAGAAGTGCTAAACTAGATGAGCGGTTCTCACTCTAGATCCATCCAGCTGATCAAAACTCTCCTGGGTCATGTAATGCCTCATCTCCATCAAGCATAAGGCAAGGGGTCGCCAAACGATGTTTTGGCTAACCCCAAAAGTGAAATTTAGGTGCTAACCCGTGTAGTGCCACGACGTTAACTAAGGCGCCATTTGGGAGGCAACCCAAAGCCCTTAATTACTATAATTTTGTTATTTTTGAAATAAAGGTGTTTTTATTTTGTAGGATTGGACATGAAAAGTTTGTAAAAAAGTGCAGGATGAATTACACGAGTCCAACTGGCAAATCGCTGACTAGATCGGCGACTGCTACCAAGACTGTTGTTTGGATTCTCACTTTGACTGAGGGTCCTGTAATACTCAGCGAGATAGATGAACACTCGGTGGATTGCCGAGTAGTGATGAAAATCCAACTAATGTCGCCGAATGGATAAGATCTGGAAAGATTTTATAAAACCACGGGTCTGAACTTTCATCCTTTTTTCATATTCTCTCACTCTCAAATTTCGCAAAATCACACCTACTTAGCATTTTCTAAATTTTCAAACCTCGTAAGTACATTAGTTGCTTTAGTAGTGCTTGGATCTGTAATAACATGCCGCCTAGCATCACAATTTTAACCTAATCTGCCCAAAAGGTTGGTTCTCCAAACACTGCATTTAATTATGATATCTATGCTCTCATTCCAAGTAATTTTATCCTAAGTCATGTGTTGTGCCTCCCTAATAAATTTAGGCTATTCAGCGTGCTGAGGCGAGCTCGCCAAATCACTTGGCAGTTCGCCCAAGTGACTTCATCTTGCTTTTAAATTTATACTATTCATAGTCAGGGCTCTGTAAATCTCGGTCAAAAGCCATGATCTTCAAACGCAATCGGTGACTCGCCGAAGGTCACTTTATCGCCCTTTGTCTACATTCCTGAACCTTTCTGCACTACATACTTCGACGGAAAATGCCATGATCGCCAAAGCAACTTGGCGACTCGTCGATCTATCCGGGGAGTTTTTCTGTAATTTCATCCCTCTAAACCTGATTTAGTTATTTTAACTTCTTTCGGATCCTTTGTAGAAAAGGATAGATCTAAAGTTGTAGGAAGAAACAAGCCATCTAGAAGTTAAACAAAAGGATTCACAATCAAAGAAGATGCAAACGTGTTCACAAGCAAAGTTGCTAAACTTTCCACAAATGGTGAAAAAGAGAAAGTCAAACACAAGACCCTTGAATAGACAGATGCAAGCACTGGCAATAATGGCTTTTATAGAAATAACCCCAACCTAATAGAACAGAAGGCCGAGTGGCAAATTAAGAAGCTGAATGATTCATCCAGGGCCAGGACGTACTAGCCTACCTCTACTACACTTAAAGTTCCATAGCAGGCAATGGTATTAACATTTCTAGTGCAAGGTCCTCCGCCCAAATCTATGAATCAAGTAAAGGCTAAGGGGCTGAGAAAATTTTTGGAGGAAAACCGTCTGTCCATAGAAGGGGTTATAGACATGCACCCAGAGATAATGGAATGTTTGAGATACCACCAGTTTCAAATCTTCACCAAACCCCGTGGCCCTTATATTCCAAACTGGGTAAGAGAATTCTATAGTGCACTAATATCCCAGCAAACGCAACTAGCAGCAGCCTTCTAAGAAGTTGACTATGTGGTTGTCAGAGATAGAAGGGTGAAGTGTGATAGTGAGGAAATCAACGCAACCTTGTGCCTGTCGACCCACATTAGGGATCATTGCCAGTACTTGATTAGACAAAAGCAGTTGCATGAGATGAAAAAGTGGTTAGCCCCACTAATTGCATATGAAACTCTCAAGTGGTTGGCAGAAGGAGTTCTGATTGAAAAGAAAGAAGTAAACATAGCAGTAAGTTTCTGGTTCAGTTTTATCAGCAGCGCCATTATGCCATCCCCGAATGAGTCAATCCTTCGCCTTGCCAAAGCGGCTTGCCTGGGTTGTGTGATAGAAGAAACTCAGACAAATTTGGGTAGAATCATCGCTTCAGAAATACTCATGCATGCAAGGTAGAGCCGAACCTCACTTCCATTCCCAGTCTTGATCACATAATTATGCAAACCAGCCCAAGTGCCTCGAGACACCAAAAAGGATGTAGAAGTGATACCCACAGCCTCTACTAATAGCTGGAAGATCGAAGACGAGTACCTTAAGGATCAAGCAGAAATGAAGAAAGCAGCAGCGATAGTGTTAGTCAACACAGAATCATCGCCTGCAAAGACATCTCTACCTGTTCCGGCCCCTGGGCCTTCAGGTATATCCATTGCCATTGTTACTCCCGCTGATAATCTAGGTTCTTCTATTGCTACACAATCACCAAGACCCACAGTTATTGCTAATGTTTCCTGGCTTCCACACACTGATACGCTCAAATTACACTTCCCTAAAGAAGTATAAGCGATCGTTATCAAGTAAAGAACCCAACTAGTAGGTTGGGGTCGATCCCACAAGGAAAATGGTTTAGACTTTATTTTAACCAACAATTATATTCAATTAGCCAAAGTACTTCCAGAGAAAAGAAATAAAAGGGGGGAATTTGTGAAACAAATTGTAAGAATTCAGTAAGTAACCTGATAAACAAAAGTCAATTTCGGTTGTTATCAAAATGAGAAAAGTAACTATGGTAGACGTGTTCCCCACAATTTCAAAACGCAGTAATCCTAGTAATCGCAATCCTTTCCTAGTGTGTTACATGCAAACTGATAATTTAGGTATCTCTAAATCCTTGATCCGGCATCTAGAGAATTTCACCCCGCACCTTGATCCGGCTACGTGTGTATAATTTACTAACCCTTACCTTTACCTCATATTAGACGTCATAATCGATGTTTGGCTTAGTTATTACTTCGC
>JAJOOR010037222.1:0-12821 GCA_036250505.1 Solanum acaule | reverse complement strand
AGTTCCATTGAGTATACTTGAGTGAAGGAAATTGAAGATTTTAGTAAGACAGTGCGTACCAAGATTAGGTTAGTCCTTTAAATTTGATGAGTATACCTGAGTTTTAAGTGTCATGTTGATGAAATGTTGGCTTTGTAGTGATAGTCAAGGCTGACTGAGCGTAATGGTAATAAGAGTTCGTGTTTGTTAAGAAGAAAGAAGGTAGTATGAGGATTGATGATTTTATCTTAATCCATAAGGGAGTGGATTAATACCAGAATGACAAGCTTATGGATAAAGAAAGTTCCATTGAGTATACTTGAGTGAAGGAAATTGAAGATTTTAGTAAGACAGTGCGTACCAAGATTAGGTTAGTCCTTTAAATTTGATGAGTATACCTGAGTTTTAAGTGTCATGTTGATGAAATGTTGGCTTTGTAGTGATAGTCAAGGCTGACTGAGCGTAATGGTAATAAGAGTTCGTGTTTGTTAAGAAGAAAGAAGGTAGTATGAGGATTGATGATTTTATCTTAATCCATAAGGGAGTGGATTAATACCAGAATGACAAGCTTATGGATAAAGAAAGTTCCATTGAGTATACTTGAGTGAAGGAAATTGAAGATTTTAGTAAGACAGTGCGTACCAAGATTAGGTTAGTCCTTTAAATTTGATGAGTATACCTTAGTTTTAAGTGTCATATTGATGAAATTTTGGCTTTGTAGTGATAGTTAAGGCTGACTGAGCGTAATGGTAATAAGAGTTCGTGATGAATTGTGACGGGATGCAACTATATAACAAAATTATTGGTTAAGTGAATTTTTATATTAATATTATGACTTGCGAGTATCCAAGGTCGTGGTTTTCTAATACTTGGTGAGTAATATGGTTGTATGAAAAATTATAAGAGATGGTAGGACACCACTCGAATAGAATATTAAAGAGCTAGAGTTATAATGAAAGAAAATATCATAGAATGTAGTACAACCTTTAGAGAGAGGTGAGAGCAAGAATATTTTAATTGATTGCAAATGCTAAAGAGATATCTTCAGAGGGATAGATAATTGGGTTCACAGATGCGTGATTTCATTCGTATTGCTGTGGCTATGGTAATAGTGTTACAAGTCCATCAGAATGGTTAAAAACTATTTGGAAAGAACTTGAGAAATGAGTGTACGTACATTAGCTCGAGTGTGATGATAAGTGCTTGGTTCTTGTTTTGAGTTTAGTAATAAATATGATTGAATTTCAGCGAAGGATATTGTAAGATCGATGGAGATGTGATCAATGATAAGCGAAGATCTATGAATTCATAAGAATCTTCAAGGTACAAGCTAATGTTGATAGATAAGAGGATTGTGTTATACAGTTGAAATTACAATTCAGATTTTTCATTGTATGTCTACATTCGTGGTAATATATTTTGTCAAGGTATGAATTGGCAAGGTGAGAAATGATTAATTGTATCATGTATTGAAAGGACTTACACCTGGGTTGAGTCGTAAAGTTTATTATTATTGATTGTTAAGTACCTATGAAAGGTTTGCATGTAAAAGTGTTGGTTTATAATAAGGTAAATGGTCGGAGTGTTTATGATGGTTGTTAGTATTGTGAGTATGATTTACTAGCTATGCTCTCGTGTGTTTTCACTTTTGTGGGTGGATCAGGGGTACCAAATCGTGCGATGTTCTCTTGGTTGAGTGGGAAGATTGGAAAGATTTGGTTATTTCAAATGACATAATTGATGTTGTCTTGGTGTTGTTAAAGTAGTTCAGTGGTTTTACATGTACCACTTTGCTTATGAAAGTTTATAGAAGAGCTACCATGCGTATTTATGGTTGTATGACAATCTAATACTTCATCTTGTCGTTGAGGTCATGTATCGATTATGTGTGATTGAATGTGGGGATCATTGAATCCAATTATACTATTCTTAAGATATAATCTATAAAAACTAAACCTAGCATTTCGATAGTGTTGTTGGAGGGGTTGTATGCTTGGACATATCCCTTGATGAGTATCTGATTTCTAAAGATCAAATTTGTTATAACTTAAACTCATGAGAATTTATGTTTTGGGAAGGAGATTTTGATAAGAACTATGATTGTTTGAGTATTATGAGCGTGTGTTGGTTGGTTTAGGTTCACTTCTATTTGTAGCGAGTATTGACTTGGAATTTTATCATGCTTAAGTGCTAAGAAATCATCCGGATGATTGTGTCAAGGTCTTTGATAACATGTTGTAGACGTGTGTACGATCAACTTTGGTGGTTGTTGGGAATCGCTTTTGTTATAGTTAAGTTTACATAAAACAATAATTATCACTCGAGTATTGTGATGACTTCATCGAGGCATTGTGTGGATGGATGTGTAGGTACTCAATTGGTTGATTTGGGGACGAAGATTATATCATAAGTGAGACTCAGTTGTGTTAGACGAGACCTTCTGTATGAAGAAGAACCGATTGAAATTCTTGATCTCGATGTCCGTAAGCTAAGGATATGCGAGACAAGTATTCCTAGTAATTCGACGTTTCAGATACTACTCTACCTTTACCTCAACCAGTCTTTCCTAGTTGATCACTCGGGGATGAGTGATGGGTAGATTAGTATCTATTGTAATGACCTGATTCCGTCGTTAGAGAAAAGCCAATGGGGAAAGAATTGAGGTCAGAAAACTTTTTGGTAGTAACTTGGGATTTCCTAGCCTAGTCTAGATTTGAACGAAATCGGAGTCAGTAAGGTCTAGGAAAATCTAGTAGCAATTGGGTGATCTAATTATGATTTTGATCACATGAGTAGATAGCTAAGACGTTAAGGAACCCGTACGACTTTACGGAATTGAATTCGGGTGAGTAGAACTTCCGAAACTGATCTTAGCGTGAACGGGTAGTTTCTGAGTGTCGTTGGTTGAAGGTGTGTTGTGAAATAGGGTCTTGGAATTATTATTTTTGCTCACTGTTCCGTGCAAGCCGCTTTAGCGGGGATTTCTGCCGCCAGGGCGGGGCTGCTGTAGCGGGACTGATGCGACTTAAGTCAGAAATAAAACCCCAAAAATGTCTTTATTCTGCACTTTTCGACTTTGAGAGCTAAGAGACAACCCCAGATGAGTTCTTGACCATTTTTCACCATCGTCGAGGCTAAAAGTAAGTTTTTAACTCCCCAAATTCATTTTTCGATCCGTAAAATGTAGTTTCTTGGGTAATTATCATTGGGGAAAGGTTTTGATCTGAGCTTAATGGTGGAAAAATCCCTAATTTGGGTATTGGGATCTTGGGTTGGCCTAGGGTTGATAATGTTGATTATAATCCGAGTAATTAGGCCTCGTTTATTGATCCTTGCGTAAATTGTATGTATTTAGACCACGAACAACCGGGAAGAATCCGGAAAGGGAAGATTCAAGTGCCTTAGGGGATTCAAGCTTGGATTCGAGGTAGGTGATGGTTGTGATTCTATGATTGTGTGATGTATGTTTGTTCTTGCTTCATTATGATACATATATGTATATGAATGTTGCATTATTGATCACGCTTGTTGTAAATGAGATAGATGAATGATGGTTACCATGAAATCATGACTTAAATGTATGATCTTGAGGATATACTTGTGATTGTGATTGTGGTTTGTTGAAGGGATCGGTTGCCACGTTCCGGCATAACTAACTTGGATCGGTTGCCACGTTCCGACATAATTATAGGATCGGTTGTCACGTTCCGGCATAATCATTGGATTGGGTACCACGTTCCGGTATGCTAACTGTTTGGGTGTGGGTTCCAAGAGAGGACCATTGAATTGGGTTCCGTGAGAGGACCATTGAATTGTGTATCTGCTTATGATGAGTTCGTTCATATCTAATGATGATTGATATTGGAAAACGGTATGTTGCTCTAAATTGATATAACTGTGATATGTGAGAATTGTGAAGTTGTTCATTGTTCGTATATGTTGATGATATTGTATATGTTTGATATGTGCATGTGATTATATTGTTGTATTGACTAATGTATGTTACACTTATTGGGATAGCCGCGTGATCCTACCAGTACACTGTGGTTGTGTACTGATACTGCACTTGCTTGTTCTTTGTTGAGTACAGGGCATCTTCATGCGGCTATTGATAGACCTCAGCTAGGTGGCTATTGAGCGTTACCGAATTCAAGGGTGAGCCAGTTCTTCAAGCTGCTATGGATCTCTCTTGTTTAAGTCCACTCTTTTCGGACTAAAACTATTTGTTTAGTGTGTTGTTTAGTTTCGGGGTTGTACCCCTTGTTCTTAGACTTGTCATTAGTAAAGTTTTGGTACATTGACTTTCAGGTTCTAGGGGTTGTTCTTCCGCATTAGTTTTGTTAAGTTATTTGTTTACACCTTTGGAGTTTATGGGAACTCTATATAATCTTTGCATTTAAACCTGCTTCCGTATCTTTAAATGCCTTAGTTTTCATAAAATTTGTTAGTTTGAGTTGTAGTAATTGTTCTCTCACTGGAGGGTTAGGGTGGGTACCAATCACGACGGTCTGGGTCGTGACAAAAACAATCTTAATTATGTAGAATACATTTTAATATATCTTCTTATTTGAATGTATATTTCAATTTGAACGATATTAATCATAATTAATAAAAATAAATGAAGCCTAATTAATATGTTTTAGATTTGCGTGATGAAGTTGGATTACTTTTGTTTCTTTTTGATAACTCGACGGGCTTATATATTTGGGAAAAGGGTCTGAAAAATATTTCAACTTTGACCGAAATTGCTGTTACGATACCAAGTTTTGGAAAGGACCTTCTACCCCTGTACTATTTAATAGTGTATTTTAAATGTTTATATGTGCCTACGTGGACATCATAAATATTGCATCATTTTAAATAGTAATGTGGCCACGTGTGCACATATATACCTTTAAAATACACTATTAAATAGTGTAGGGAGTAAAAGATACTCCATAAAGTTTGGTATCATAACAGTAATTTCGGCCAAAGTTGAAGTATTTTTCAAATCATTTTCCCTATATATTTTCTAGACAAAGTGTTCGTGCTAGCATTAGTCAAATATATATTTATTTTTTATCTCAATTCATGTGATATAGATAGAATTTAGAGAGTTAATTAAATTTTAATATGATTTAAAGATATTTTAAGTAGTTAATTATTGTGATATCTAGTATTTTCACTTAATTTTTAAATAATATATGTTATATCCTTTGTCCCAATTTATGTGACACTGATAAACTTTTGAGAATCAACTTAATTTTCTACTATGTCTTTAATTTTTTAATTATTGTGATATATATTACTTTTACACCATTTTTATGCTCAAACTATAAACATGTTGTTTTTACTAAAAATAGATGTTCCTTAACACTTGTCATTTCACAAAATTAATGTATAAATGACTTTACTCTTCCTATTTTACTCATTAGCTTTGAAAATATAAATTCGACAAACATAAAAAAAAAACTAGTAAATAATTCATGTTCATTGGTCAAATTAATTAATCAAAATAAATTAATTAATGTTCATTGATTGAAAACTTGACTTTAAGAGGGTAATACTAATAAAGGATATCATGGTAATCTTACCTAGTTTTTTCTTAGATGTAAATCTAAAATGGTGACAACTGACAACTAACTAGGAACGAAGGGAGTAGTAATAAATCAAATTGGCTCCAAGTTTCTTCGTGGAAATTAAATTCTCTTAGAAATTTGTAGCATTAGTTGCTCACTTTTATATATATATATATATATATAATTTCTAGTTTGAATTAGTTCGTTATTTTCCCTATTAAATATGACTCAAAATGTGAGCTCATTAAATTAGGATTTTTATGACGACCTTCTAGGATAGCATGAAGGACAGCAGAACAGTATTCCATAAAGTTTTTTTTTTAGGACTTAGTCCTCCACAACAATAACGTCAACACAAAAAAACAAACTTTTTTCAACTCATGCATGTGATTTCTCAATCTTCTAGTGGAAAATATATGGAGAGAGTTTAATATATATGTAAATATCGTAAATTTGTAAAAATATTTCATTCAAACATTTAAACTTATGAAGTTATAATTTATACTAGTCACCGATTCATAATGTATCTATCAGCAGTGGCGGAGCTAGAATTTTCAACAAGGGGTTCAAAATCTAAAAAAGTAAACACACGAACTAATCGAAGAGAGTTCGACATCAATTATTTATACATAAAATAAAAATTTAACCACATATAAATAGTAATCAAAAGATCAAAACATGTGATAAGATACGAGTTTGGGACAAAACTTTATTACCACAGGATCGACGTGAAAGCCTAATTGAATAATGTATTAATTAAAAATAAAAATTACGTATTAGACTTTAGCTATGTCTAGAAATTACTTTTAAAAGGTCAAATAAGATACTTCTCATTTGTCAAAACAACACGTAAATCGGACATATTATTTCCAATTTTTTTTTTGGCTATTTGTTCATAAAACATCAATTAAAGAGATACTTCCCTATTAACTTTTACTTGTTGCTATTTGACTTGACACTCATTAAGAAAATATAATTATTGACATATGTATTATACTATAAACTATTCTTATTAAATGATGTTTAGTATTAAGTTTTGAAAAACAATTTGGAAAATAGTATTTAATGCCGAGGATAAAACATGAAAAAAATATAATTGTCTTTTCTTGATATGACAAAAGTGACAAATAAAATTGAAAAGTTATTTTAGGAATAAGTGACAAATAAAAATGAATTGATTGAATAAAAGAAAAGGAATGGAAGAAAACAATTAACCCCCGTTCCATTTTACTTGTTTATCTTGTTCACTTAGTAGTTGACACACTTCTTAAGAAACTACGCACTTCCTCCATTTTATTTTAATATAATCACTTTAGTTCTTTTCACGAATTGAGCAGTATTAAAATTTACTTCTTCAATACTAAAGATAGAATTGAAAATCATTGTCGATTTTAGTTTTTCTAGAATGACATATTTTGGGATATATTTTTGTAAAGTTAAAATAACAATGGGATGGGAAGAGTATTTATTAGTGGTTTAATTTAAGTTGTTTTAATTAATTATTTTTATTATTTATACTTTGAAAATCTAAGTTTAATTATTATTATGTTAAATTAATTACTTAGGAGTCATATGATAACTGATTAGAGTTATGATAATAGCCTCCTTGGAAAAATCACCAGGATCAAAATATACACATTTTTTAGTCTTAGTCAAGATATCTGCGACTTGATTTTCTTCCATAATCGATTGTAAGTACCGTGGAGGCTTCATGACTTTCCCTTGAAGCATCTGGATGATTAACATTGCATCTGCTTCAAGGATAACATTGTTGTAATCAGTTTTAGTTTTACATAGTTCAGTCATTTCTATATTAGTTTATACTAGTGTAGTTTTTTATGTATAAATTTTTTCATATTTTATCCTATTTATTTTATATTTTATTCCGCATAAAGTATACATTAAATTTCTTCATAACTTATACATATATTAATTATGTAATTTTTTTAAAATTAAAAACCAGACATCAATATTTATATCATACATGAATAATATCACCGTTAATATTATATATGAATAACTTACCGCCTTATAACCAGCTATCAACTGACCTCTTAATAATAAGAGTAATATTTTTTTAAAAAAAATTAAAGTAATATAAAGGACAAATCATATGAAATCATGACATAGTTGCAACAAAGTAAAACTGAGAAGACATATGTGGCTTGACTTGTAGAAAGAAGAAAGCAATAGGTCCACAATGGGGGCCAACATATGAATTGGTCAATGTATATCTTCCAGACAGAATCCTGACTTTTTGTTTTTTTTTCTAATTTTCCTTTCTCCAATATATATAAATGACCTCTTGCAATCACAAAAGACTTTTGAGTTTTCTTTTTTCCTTTTTTTCTAACTTTGGATTGTTCAAGTCAATTGTATGCCCACACTAGTGGACTACCACACTTGTTTTATCATATAACTAAAAACACTAATTTTCAAAAATAAGAATGTGACATGTCTTTTACCTTTCAAAATTCTCCTTGTAATGCATGCATCATCATAACTTCATCTTTTGTACTTCTCTTCTCTCTCAATTTGTTTTTCCATCTGAAGTGTAGTATCTATATTGAAGTACGACTAAATTTAGATTCATATCGAAAAATTCCATATTTGGGGGTTTTGGGGGGGGAGGGGGAAGGGGTTAAAATGCTCCCTAACAAAGGCGATTCCGTACCCAGGAGGTCTCAAACTCGAGACCAACTGTCACGACCCAATTTTTCAGATCATGATAGGACAACATCAATCTGTGACTGAGATACCGACATTGATGAATCGAACCTATAGCAATGCCGCTCTCCTTGCCCGCCCCATCCGCTCACACCTACTACAGTCCACCAGTAGGTAAGCCTAATTAATCCTTAGCTCGAAGCCATAAGCAACATACTACCAAGCGGAAGTCAACAACAAGAAACAAGAGCTTAGAATAAAGTAGAGAAAGGATAATTAATAAAAACAATAGAGGAACCATCCCAAGACCCGGTATCAGTTTAGTAGTTGGGCATCTAATCCAAAAGAGGAGTACAAGTCTTTTACAAATACAAGACAAGTACAAACTGTCTCTGAATACAAAATAAAGATTAAGCCTAACCAAAATAGACGGAAACAGGTAGCTCCAGATGCCCCCCTAATCTCTGAAACTCCAAGCTTTTCCGCACGACTCCAAATCAATGACGATAACTCAACTGCAATCTGCAGGAATTAAGAATGAAATAGTACTTACCACTCTATCACAATCTTTGTTGCTTCCCTCTCAACTTATTAATATTGTACACTTCTATATAGCACGATCTTAAAAAGAGAAATTGAGTATGATTTTTTTTTAGATATTTAGCTTAGGTGGATCTACAGTATCATT
The DNA here is from genome assembly GCA_036250505.1 of Solanum acaule. Classification (NCBI taxonomy): domain Eukaryota; kingdom Viridiplantae; phylum Streptophyta; class Magnoliopsida; order Solanales; family Solanaceae; genus Solanum; species Solanum acaule. The sequence continues at coordinate 3,929 of JAJOOR010037222.1, read as the reverse complement.
TTGAATAAAGCAATATGACAAACATGACTATACTTATACACTTAGAAAATGTCCAAATTTATCATCTTCTATTGGAAAAATAAAATAAAATTACACTCCACTATATTTTTGAATCACTAATATTCTTATTATTAGCATCATCTTATAAAAGTTCTTAATTCAAGAAAAATTAATCGACATAAAACATGGAGTTATCAGCTCGATCAAAATGTTAACACGATAAATTTCACAAATCATAATATTTCATAAAAAAAAGATCTAGATTTATCCATGTGTTTTAATTTTGTTTTAAAATTATCCTCCATTATATTTTATTAAAAATTTATTTTTATTTCTAAATTTTTTGGAAAGTATTAAAAACTTATTATATAATCAAAATTACCGTTATTGTTTGCATTATTTGGCAAATACATGTGTTAATTTAATATAATACAATAAAAATTGTAGAACATAAAACTTTTAAGATACATGGTACAAGAAAAGTGAACACATAGAAAACGTTAAAGTTAATCTAAAAGTTGTAAATCCAAATTAAATTAAATTCGAAAAAGGAGGTAGAGTACAATATTTATCTAATTGTATAATAAGGGTGATATTCAAAATTGTAATAACTATAGGAATATCAAGCTGCTAATTCAAATTATGAAAGTTTGGGAGAATGTGGTTGATTAAGTGAGGATGAATATCGTTATGTCTATTGTTGAGACCATTTTGAATTCATGTAAGAACGTTCAACTATATAATGTACACATCTCATAAGGAGATTTATATATTGTGTTTATTGACCTAGAAAAATTTATGACAAAGTTCCTAGGGGTATTTCATAAAGATGTTTGGAGGCTATAGATGTATTTCTATCTAATATTAGAGCGATTAAGGATATGTATTATGGAGCCAAGACTCAAGTGGGGATAGAGGGAGAGTATTCAAAGCATTGTCCAGTCGTAATGAACTTGCACCATGGAACAATTCTTAAAACATTTCTATTTAATTAGGGGATTGAAAAGACAATACTAGAGTAAATATTAAGCTGGAGATTTGGAGACAAACCTAAAGTCTTAAGAATTTAGGTTGAGAAAGACTAAGATAGAATACTTAGAGTACAAGTTCAGTGACGTGACTAACATGGACGATGTGGAAGTGAATATTGATACACAAGTCATCTCTAAACGATGAAGTTTCAAGTATTCGGAGTCAATAAATCAAGCAATTGGTAAGATTGACGAGGATATTACACTTTGAATTGAAGTGGAGTCTATTAAAAGAAGCTTGCATTTGTGTCTTGTGTGATAAGAATGTTCCACCAAGACTAAAATATAAGTTTTATATATAAATTAAAATGGTGGTTAAATCAACTATGTTCAATGGGGAGTGGTGTTGGCTGGTTAAGAACTCACACGTCTATAAAATGGCATACAAGAAGAGATAAGATTAGTAACGAAGATATCTTGAACACGGTGTGTGTGAAATAAGACGAGCAAAGCGAGACCGAGATGGTTCAGATATGTGAAATATGAGAGGTTGTCTACACTTGGTATAAGGAGAGGTAGTCCGAACAAGTATAAGGGAGAATTGATTAGACAATACATGTCATATTTATAGGTTACCAAGGACATGATCATAAATAGAAAGATTTGAAACTTTCCAGCAAGAACCAGAATTTAGTCCGGCTCAATCAGACACCGAATGAGAAAAAAAAAGTAACTTTTATATTAGCGTTAAAATGTGTTTATACTTAATTGATTAAGTGAGGTGGAAAATATTTGCAACGTTCCAAAGGGAAGAAGACAAGTATTTTGAAAATGAGGAAATACATAATTACTCAATTAGAATTTGCAAATTGTATGCGGGACAATGGACAGTGAAATGATAATGATATTTAATTGGAATAATATCATACACACTTAAAAGATAATTGTATTTCATTGGAAAAATATCTCACACAGTTAAATAATAATAGTATTCAATTGGAAAAATATCAAACTTTGGTATAAGTAGAATTTAAATCTTAGACCTTCCATTTGCGCACCTAACTCATAAATGACTCCAACCTTTTACCAAGTATTCCTTACACACTTTTCTTTTATAGGTATGTTGGAACTTAAAAAGAATACTCTCTCAGTCTGATATTAGTTGTCATATTTTTTTACATATTTTTTAAGAATTTATAAATAAAAGATATTTCTTTTTACTAATTTATTTTTGTTGCTCCTTAATAAATATGTATTTTATTTAAAAACAAAGACTAAGCTCATCTTATTGATAGTTGAACAATTGCAATATCAACTAATGATTACTTGTTTGAACTCTTCAAATTTATACAATATAATCAATATTGATTAATTTCAGAGCACTTAATTATATCAAAGAAAAAATAGGAAGAATTAATTAATTTTCATCTCTATTTTTGTAAAATAACAAATATTTTTAATAATCTTAACAATTAATATGTGACGAGGAGTGTAATATATATGAATATTTAGAAATAATCAAATTATAAACTATCCCTTTCAATCTAAATGTGACATGATGATACAATCATAGAAATACTTGAAGCATATTAAGACCACCAAATTCAAAAAAAAAATAAAAAAATTCGTTCACATAAAATAAATGGACAGAATAAGTATATTTCTTCTAGTCATTTTTGAATAATCAACAAATTAAAATAGGCCAATTAAGTTCGGTGGTCTTTGACCAAAGCAACTAATCTCTAGACCTTTCTCATTAAATACTATATAGTTTGTCTTTCTCTTATTTGTTATTATATTTCATTTTCTTCTTTGGCTTATTGACTAACAAAAACTCTATAAAATATCCATGCACTAGCTCATATGATTAATTTTAAAAAATGAGTGAAAAAAGAGTAGAAAAAATGGAAAGTACTGTAGTATGTGAAAGTAAGATAAAAAATAGTGATGATGAAGAAAATGATTTGTTGCTTCCAGGTTTTCGATTTCATCCCACAGATGAAGAGCTTATAGGGTTTTATCTTAAACGCAAAGTGGAAAATAAAAGGATCAAACTTGATCTAATCAAAGAGGTTGATATTTACAAACATGATCCTTGGGATCTTCCAAGTGAGTATATATACAATTGACTAATTTTATGTTCCATTTATCATGAGTTTGTGTTCAAAAGTGGATCGACTTACTTGTAATTTATGGTTCATGTTAATTTATAGTAGTTTTTATTCAGGTCGTATATGGTAATTTTATGTTCTATTTTTCACAATTCTATGTCAAAAGGTGGATCTACTTGGTAATTATGATTTATGTGGATTCATTGATTTTGTTCGGATCGTATATATATAAGTTGTTTTTTGTTATCTTTTTACACAAGTCTATGTTCAAATATATTGGTTTATCTACTTAGTATCTACAACTCACGTGAATTCACAGTTTTTGCTCAGATTCTATATACAAGTTATTTTATGTTATCTTTTTGCACAAATCTATGTTCAAATATATTGGTCAATCTACTTAATATACTTAAACTCTCGTGAATTCATAGTTTTTGCACAAATTCTATATATACAAGTTGTTTTGTGTTATCTTTTTGCACAGATCTATGTTCAAATTAGCCAAACCATTCAGTAATCTATGATTCACATGAATTCAATAATTTTTATTCAGATCTTATATATACAAGTAGGGGTGTATAAAACCGAACCGAAAACCTAATCAAATCGCAAACCGAGAAAAAAAACCCGACTAGTTATTGGTTTGACTTGGTTTGGTATTGAAAAAAAAACCCGACTAGTTATTGGTTTGACTTGGTTTGGTATTGAAAAAAAAACCCGACTATATTTGGGTTGGTTTGATTTTAACTAAAAAAAACCAACCCGAGACCAAACCAACCCGACATTATATATATAATTTTAAAATTTTATTTTATACATAAAAATATTTACTTTGATATAATTTTTA
>JAJOOR010037221.1:0-10029 GCA_036250505.1 Solanum acaule | reverse complement strand
TGATTGTGTCTAAGATGGCCATGTGAGACTTAGACTTCCGCTGTGTGTTTTTAAAGTTGTTTTAATGAAGCTTGAACGTTTGGATGTAAATAAGTTTTTAATTCCGCACTATTATCATTATTGAATGCAATGAATGACTATGTGGCTTGTATAAGACCCCTTCGGGGTCGAATACGCCTTGTTACGACTTGGGGGTGCTCCCGGGTCGTGACAGTCACTGCTCAATTATGGGCCATTTTTCTAAGCAGAACACACACAAACTGGACAATGCCAAAACACACTGCAGACCTTCTTAGTTGCTGGGTGAGAAGAGGGGGGAGTAAGAGCCAGAAGAAATGGCGGAACATGATACCCTCTTGTATATGGTGAACTATTCGGAGAGAAAGAAACAATAGGTGTATGGAAAATACTGCAGAATCAGTGCAAAAGATCAAATGGCATTGTATGAAGACTTTCTATTTTGGTGTAAAGAGGAGGGTATAGAGGATACTGGACAAATTTTAAAATTTCTCTCTTCTTTATAAGTTTAGTAGCAATTTCTTGAGGTGGTCTTTTTTGGGTCACTGATGTAAATCTTTTTTATGGTTGCCAGCATACCCTCATTGCTGAGGAATACGACTTTACCTTTATAAAAATAAAAAAAACTCAAGTTCACAAATTATGATCAAGTTTGCAGCAATGAAATATGGTCAAGTATGATCATATTATTTAATATATTCCTTCACTAAATCAAGAGCTAAGACTAATTGTGAAACCAAAAGTACACTTCCCAAGTCATCAGCAAAGCAAACAAAATATAGAGTCAGTCTAGAAATGAGATCCAAATAAGTGATCCATAAACGACAAAATAATTGTGATCTACACCAAACAAGAACATAAGCTACAGTTTTATCAACAAAACGCAGTAATTATTCTTACAAGCTATGATCAGTTTGGTGAATGACCTCAAGAGCCATCCAATATGGTGTGGCCTTCATAGACTTGGCACCTGATATAGTAGTTTAATGCAAACATGTTTCATCAATATCCTCTTCATTACATCCAAACTAAACCAAACAAATATAGATCAAGAATAAATGGGGAACAAACCAGTTCGACAACCTTCTTTGATGCACCAAAGTCAGCCTTATTTATACAACCTTTATTATCAAGTTAAACTGATTCTCAGGATATCTTCCGATGCATTGTCCACTATTAGAACCTCCTATCACTCCAAATTTTAATGTTCATTTAGAATTCATGTGGCAATTCAACTCCCAGGAGTAACAAGGCAATGCAAAAAAAGGTTTAAAAGATGAAAGAGCCGCAAACATCATAACAACCACAATTGATGCATCAGACAATGGAGAACACATCTATAAGTCAAGTTTATTAGCTATTCTGTGTCGAACAAAACAAGTTAGAAGGCATGGTCTTAAAATAAACTGGAACAGTAATCAAGTGATCACAATGAGGCAATTGATTGATTCTTATAGGCTTCAGACCACTAAAACACACCTTCATGAGCCAACTCCCAAGATTGATAGCAGTAACTTACCTTGAATGCAAATGGATCAACATTATCTTACAGATGGTCTCATGTGATGAAAAGTTTGAGATGCCATGAGTGTTACTTGAAGTTGTTCAGATACCGTAAATCCCCGAGCTTCCAACAATCCTTGGAACTTTTAAGCATCTTGTACAAATCCACCAGTTATAAGTGACCATATAATCCTCTCAAATTCTTCTGGTCCCAACTGCTCCTGTTTTGCCTCCAAAACTCCAAGAGCTTGAAGAGCCTTTTTCTCAACATTAGCTCTTGCATACAACATGTCACATAGGCAAATATGAACCTTAAATGGGGAGCCTCACCCTGCTCAGCAATTTTATCCAAGAGTTGTTCAGCTTCATCAATCAGTTGCATTTTACCTAACCAATCCACCAAAACTGAATACGTAGCCACACCAGGCTCAAAGCCATCTTTCTCAAGCTCCATTAAAAGATTTAAGGCTTTATCCAGCAGGTTCTTCTTCTCATATGCTACTATCATGCTAGCAGTGCATTTATCATCTGGCTTGTGTCCAAGTTTAATCATGTAATCAAAATTATGCCTTGCCTGATCAGGGTCACCAGCTTTTCCAAATGCCTCAACAAGTAACGTACATAACTTTAAAGTGGGCTGAAATCCTGAAAATTGCATTGTAGTTGCTATTCTTTGGGCTCCATTAACATCACCATGCTGAAAAAATGACCTTAGGAGGGCCATAGAGATCTCCTTAGAGGGTTTGATGTCTCTTGCCTCAATTTCCCTCATCAATAATTCACCGTTCTTTGGGTCTCCAGCATTTACATAGGCTAGGATCATGGAATTGTAAACCCCCATGTCTGGTAGGAATCCTTGAGTTCTCAAGCTCTCAAATGCAGCGTTTACTCGATCCAGATCACCTGTTTTGCTGTACATGTGAACCATGGTTGTTGATGTGAGAATATCAAGTACAATTCCATTTTCACTCATCTTTTTGATAAGTCACTTGGCATCTTCTAGCCGGTTATCTCTAGCATGGGCATCAATGAGTTTTGAGTAGTAACATATGTTTGTTTCGAAGGACTCTTCACCATGCACATGTGTTCTGCAATCTAACATGTTTACTAAAAGTCAGAGTTAGCCAATACTTAACAACTTCTTAAATTCAGATTTTCTTTTATAGGTAGAAACTTAAATTTAGATTTGTCACAATATTTGGTTACAATACGGGACAGTTGGTGAAGGATTTCTATACAGGCAAAAGTTATAATTTCACTAACATTTCTTGCAAGCATTTCACTAACCAATCTCACTCTATGTTTAAGATTATATGTCCAACATGTAATAAAGACTTACCATTTCAAAGTTAAAAAGCAACAATAATTCAAAAACACTTAAACTGGAGAAGTCTCGGAATACCTTCAAATATAGACTAGCATTTTGTTTCTTCAATCTATCAAGTAAATTTATCCAGTCTACTCTGCTAGGTTGGAGAAGTTGTATCCATTCTGCTATGAATGTAAAAGAATCATCTTTCTCCTGCGAAGAAAGGATTTTGTCAGTAATAATTTTGCACTTTCCATCTATTCGTTCTGGTTCTTGAGGCCATATGATTTTCTCAGCCTCATGAATCTTATCAACCATTTGAGACCATTTTGAATCAGACAAATCAAGTCCATAAATCTTGTAGTTAATTTCCCCATGCCTTTTTGGAAGAGCCACTACTTTAGGCTCCTCAGCACCACTGTCCTGCTCACTCCCTTCTTCGTCTTCCTTAAAACGACGTTCAATACTCTGATAAAACTCAGTCTCCTCCATCTTCTCCCATGCCCTTCTAAACCTATACTCCCTAAGCATCTCTCAATATATACCCACTTCACCAGCAAACCTACACATCTCCTTGACTTCCTTGGCTTGAAGAAAGTTGTTCATTTTCTCCTTTTTCTTTGCTTTCTCCATATCTTCCAACACCCCATTGCTCAATTCCCCACACTGTCTTCCACAAATCCTCACTAAAATCACTAGAAGCTGAGGACGACCCCCGCACTATCTGCTGACCGAAACCACCCTCCGAGACAACCTTCCCAAAAATAACCAAAAGCATCTCATGAATTGTTTTTTTTTTCAAAATCTGGATATACTTCCATAAGCTTTCCACGCATTACCCAAATGAATCTTGACAAAAACTCATTCATTGTGGCTGACGATTCACTCACCATTGCTTGATCTTTGTGCTTGATTTTGATGATCTATGTGTTTAGAAGACACATTTTTGTCAAGTAGAAGTGTCTTGGTTACTCAATAAGTTTGTAAGGCTATCTCACTAAATGTGTCAAGTTTAAGGGGAAATCTAGATATTTAGCATTTTATGTACAATGTATTTTGCCTCTACTTAATGGGAAGAGGAAGAAGATCAGGTCATAATTTGGCCTTTCATGCAAATATGCTAGAGCAACTATACGAAGCACATAATCATATCCTGACTCAATTGTATATTACCCAATTCGACTTTCAAGAACACATTCAATGTTAAAATACAGAACACAACTTAAAACTGTCAAAATTAAAAGAACATTTATAAAAAGAAATTGAACAAAACCCCACCAAATTTCATTCTCAAGCAAAAGAGAGAATAGGAACTGATAACAGCATGCCTTCATCTTCCAGACCATATTCTCTTATGTGGAAGGGTGATGCAAAAGGGAAATTCACAGTCAGCGCATGTTATAAACATCAAAATGACTTACCTGCCAGCATCCCCTTTTGGCATGACGTGTATCCGGGGGAACAAAGCACCTTTAAAGGTGGAATGCTTCAGTCGGTTGATTTATCAGGCAGCATGCTTAACGCGTGATAACCTCCAAAAGAGAGGGGTCAATTCTGCAATAGAGTGTGGAGAACCCAACATATTTTAAATTATGGGTGCTAAACTAGTTTTACTCTGGAATTGCTGCTGAAATTGGGTGCTAAGACAAAATATTTGCAAGTATAACTAGTTTCTCAATATAAAAAATAGTTTTTGGCTCCAAAATGAATGGGTGCTTGAGTATTGATTATCCAGCCAGCGCCAGGTTATTGCAAATGTATCTTCTACTTCTTCTTTTTGTGTGTAACATGGCTATTGCAAATGACACAATTTTGGGCTCTTTTTAATTGGAGGAGTGATAATCTGCTCCCTAAGTATATACCTTTAGAGCACTTTCTAGTTGCTGGATTTTCAATGAAACACCTTTAACAATCAAAAAGAGAAAGTACAATAAAGGTATAGATTACCCTTTGGAATTTCAAGAACCCAAACTCTCAATAAATTATAAGGAATAACTAAAGTTGCCCAGCATTAACCAAAAGCAAAATTGTATTAAAAAGGGACCAAGGGGTTCACACCCCAGTACAATAGAAGCACAAAACATAAAATACACAAACCTAATTTCTCCGTTCAACTGAAATTGTCAACCAATTCAAATGTCCCCAAACATAAAATTCAACAGGATAAAAAAGAGAAAGGACCGAAAAAATGAAGTGAATACTATTGCTTTTTAAGCCTCATGGGTTGCTTCTGATTTGCTAGCCGATAAATCCAGTACACCTACACCAATTTCATCATATGAATCAAACATTATACCCTCTACCATGTTCATAATTTTTGCAGAAATAGAAATTGAAAAAGAACAAGAAAGTACCAAAGCGAGGACATGGGCACCGATAAGTATGACTACTAGAAGAGGTACTGCTTCAAGACGAATCTGATTCGACATTTTCCAAGTGAAGTGAATCTCTGCTTCTTCCAATTTTTACCAAACACCTCTTTTGCTTCTCCTCCCCTCACACTTTTATTTAGTTCAAAAATCAAAAGTGTACCTCTTGCCCTCTACTAAGTTCCATTTTATGTATTTTTAGTCAGAGGTGAGCTTTAATGTGGTACATTATTTACTTTTTTTAATTAAAATAAAATGTAAGTAAATGTTGTATAATATGTATGGCTCGAATTTATGATTTTTTTATAATTAATGGTGTAATATAATTTTTTTCAAATCTTGACTAAGGCTCGATTATTGAGGATATATACGGAAAAAAATACTAGTGATCTAGCTCGAGCTCGATTGTAGAGTACCAATGACTAAGTTAGATTGAGTTCAACTCAATTGAATATGTATAATTTAATTAGGCTCGACAAGTATTTGGACTTAATGTTTAATACATTAATAGAGTTTAATTTAGATTTTATGTTTTAACTTGACATTCATAATTAATGACAAACACGTTTTTGAATAAAGATTAATTTAATCATAAAACTTATTATTATTTTTAAAATAACCTTTTATTTTATTTTAAAAAATGAAAATTCTAAATATAACTTGAAGATAAAATTCTAATAAAATACCTTGTGCTTTGCAATTCCATTTTTATAAATTTCAAATAGGATACAATTGTTCATTAAGGAGTTTGGAGATTGTAATATTGTTTTTCCGCAGCACAATTGCAATTTGCAAGTGTACATTTTCAGTTGCTGACTCTCACTGTGAGCCACGTATGCGGAACGTGGCACATTCTTAGGTCCCCTAAGCTATAGCAAAGAAAGCAGCGAAAGAAGCACCGCACCGTTGGCACCTTCAATCGCTACGCCTGAATTAAGTTTTTTCAGAGGCATATTGTCAAACACCTTATATGCACCGGACATACATCGCTGAGCAAGGTTATGTGAGCACTCAAAATTGCCGATGAGGAGTATCATTTCATGCCTTAACCGACGGCGTCTTGCAGTCCTGTCCCCAAGTAATTTGCCATTTTTATTAATACTTCTTCACCGAATTAGCTGCGTAATTTTATTTTATATGAAACTGTTCCTTCATTCAGAATATTGTTTGCTTATTATATAGTGCTAATCATACCTAGATATCTGAATTGTTTGCATTTAGGCACTGGAATCTCACCTAAACTTCACTGTAACCTTTAGTTTCCAGAGTGAGTGCATTCTCACTGGTTTCGTCAAATGACACAATATTGTTAGCAAATAGCATACACCATTTAACAGTGTGTGTTAGTTTTTCCATAATTAAGGGCTGCCGATTCCTGGTGTAAATTATGTAAATTTCGCTATCCTCGTCTGCTATCTAGTCTAGAGAAAGAGAGAGCAAAAATCCTATGTGGAATTTACTCTTCATGGTTTAATTTAGGCATAATACATAAATAGATGCTGAAATTTGGCCTCAGTGGGTAAGCACTCAAACTTTGAGAGTGCGCATCTACATAGCTCAATTCATTTCCATTGTGTTTGTTGAACACTCCAACTTACCAAATGATCATCTAAACACCTCTGAAATTGTGTCCAGAGACTAAGTGGTGACGAGTTGGAGTGTTTGGTTTTATGTTGAGTCCATCTGTAGCAAGGTGTCTAGATAAGCACTCTTAAAGTTGAAGTGTTTACTTGCAAGCTGAGGTTTAAGTTTGAGTGTATGTTTATTGTAATATCCCTTTAGTTTATTACTTTCAAGTTTTAACATATTATATATGGGACCCTTTTGAATTCCCTCACTTTATTGGATTTCTATCTCCTCCCCTAGAACCAGCCTCTTGCTTGTGAAATATTAACTGTTGTAGCTGTCACCTTTTTTAGCGTTCCTCATATTTTCTCGCTGTAGCTGTCATTACCCTCTGCTTATTACTTATCACTCAACTTGTTCAACTAATAACAAAAAATTAAGTGGTTCTTTTCCACCCCTGACTTCTTTTCAGCTCTGCGTTTTGGCTGCACATTTGAGACTTCTTGGTGCAAATACTCATCCAGTAGTTTTCCTGAGGTTATTCTAGCTGGAAACCATGGCAATTTTGTGTCAACCCCAAAATAGTAAGTGAATGAATATTGTTCTCCTCTCTCTCTTGATTTGTGACTGATTACTGAACCAGTTCAATGTTGCTTCCGAAACGCCCTTGTACTTCTCTTTTTCTTATTGATCAATTTATTGGCTTCACCTCCCTCATTTTTATTTCGTAGTCTAACATTTGTGCATACATTCTGTAGTGGAATATTTTCTTCCCAAGGAATTGATGAGTTAATGCGCTTTTGGTGCAGCTTTTCTACTGGTTTTTCCAGTGTGCATGGAGAAAGGCCAACTGCTGAGTATGCTAGGTTGAGGAAGGAATCACTAGAAAGCGAATTTGGACATGCACTTACTTATAAGTCGAAAAGCCTTTCATCATTATATCGTTTTGGCCCATTCATGGCTTTGTACAGAGCAGCCATTATTTCATTCTATGTGTTGAAGCTAACTGTTTGGCGCTTATTTGTCCATGACTTAAGAAGACGTGCTGTTAAGGTATATTCAGTTCTCCAATGAAGTTCTATCTGAAAGGTTTGATTTTTCACTGTAGGTGTTCTATTGACAGATGACAGTGTGCTGTCTATTCGGTCTCTTGCATACAATGGATCAGATATTTTTCACTGTAGGTGTTCTATAGGCATTTTGACAGAATAGCAAGAATGGATCAGAAAATGGATTTTTCAGCTTCAGAGCTTGAAAGCTGTGAAATGACTTCCATTATTTGTTCAGTGTTTTCTAGCATCTTGCTATGATAAAATGGAAAAGTTGAGGAAAGGAAAACCTCTAATTCTTCTTTTGTTAGGAGTACTGGAACTAACTTCATATGCTTTAACCATACTACTTTATTTATCCCAAGTAACAGTTAGTGTGCCTCGAAACACCCTTTCTTTATTGATGTGACAGAAAAATAAAGAAATAGAGAAGGCGAAAATGGGCAACACTGTATTTGAATGTAGTTCTTTGATACTATATGTTTTAAATTTACTCGGAATACCTTCATTTAGGTATTTACTTATTATAGTGATTTGAATGGGAACTTTCCAATGCATTTTTGTCAAGCAATCACCTGTTGCTGAATTAAGTATTAAGATATGCTTTCCTGCAGTTGTTCTGAACTTGTTGACACCTATACATCTGTGAATCGCACTTTGTGTTGGATGAGGATGGTGTGTTTTGATAGTTAATTTTGTGGTTCTACTCATAGCTTGCTTTGCCCCACTCATAAGTCATATTTCATCTAACATGTATTTTCAAATAATTCACTAGATTGGTTTTTAAATTTTATTAAGACAGAGGCTTTCTTGTTTTGGGTTTTATTTGTTCTTTACTGTTGTTTATGGTTCCATCTATTACTGAATTTCAAGTGATTAACTGGTTATCCACGCATGCCTTAACAATGAGTTTACTTCTTTTATTTGCAGTTCCGTGAAACTCTTATCGACTTGGGTCCTTTCTACATAAAGGCAAGTTACACTATCTGTTTAGACCATCTTATCTTCTTATGTTGGTGGGAAAACATCATTATTATTTGTAGAAGTATTCATATCTGTCTGCTGTGGTGTAGTCTATTACCACTTCTGTTCTTGGTGACTGCTTCAATAGGCTTACAACTAATTTCGTAGGAGAATGTACATGATGGCGTGCCTCATCATCATTACATGGAAGGAGCATAAATTGTTGGGTGAAGTCTGCCACTGCCGAGAGGCCAGGCTCACCACTCTGTTACATTCTGAATTTGCATTTCAGATTGTGGCATACATTGACACACCAATATAGAAGATGTTTAAGCTCAGGTTACAGGCATGACTGGAGACCTCAAAGAGACATGTTATTCAGAATCTATTTTCCCTATTATATATAGATAATACTAGATAGGAAACACTGGTTTTTATGCAAAAGCTTTTGACCACCAGAAGTGCTCGTATTTAAACTTAGCAGGTTTCTTTACTTTCTATAGCTAATAGATTAGTACATTTAATTTCACGCATTGAATTTGATTGTCAAGCGGCATCTACATCCTAAACTAATGGAGGAAATTTCAGTCTTACAAGCTCCTTTAAGTCAAGATGATGTATTTTGAATTCCGGTTACCTGCTGTACATAGGAGTAGACCAGAAGCTTCTGCCTGTTCTTTTGGAAATGTTGATATTAATTCAAAAATGAAAGAATTTAAGTAGACTGGGAGAGGTTTATTGAGTTATTCTGCTCTAACCAAGGTAATATGTGTAGCCTGGACTTGAGTATTTTTTTATTTAATTAGACTATGCTCAAAAAATTGTCTGCCCGGCTTTACTGATCAACCGAGGGGTGAGGTGGGGTGGAGAATCAGAGTCTTACAAATCCGGTCGTGTAACCTAGCCAGCACTCTAGAAACTCATTCAATCACAGAGTTCAATTGCCTTACCTTGAAAATACTATTCACAAACATGTGGGTTAGGGGAAGAGTGGACAAAGATGAAATACTTATTTAGAGAACAACTAAACTTGGTTCCTTACTAGGTATTTTGTGCAAATAATGCTTTTATATCTTCCTCATTGGCAGAGGAATGATGCAAAACAGGAATTGAGAAGGTGGTGTAAGTGGCACTAATTACGTGTATAGATAGTGCACAGAGTGCATTTACTGCTTCCTTGTTGGCAAAAGAATGGCTAAGATATTATATGTAGATGGGACTCGTTTTTTTTTTTTTTTTTTTTTTTTGTAGG
>JAJOOR010037220.1:0-12227 GCA_036250505.1 Solanum acaule | reverse complement strand
CTTCTGACAAAACAAAGAATATACATCTCATGTACACAAAACAATGCTTCACTACTGTGGATATACATCTCATGTACATAAAAGAATATTAAATTCAGAAAAAAACTTTTTAAAAAAAATTCTTAACCAAATTCGCTGCTATAGCAGCGATTTTGAAGAAAAAAAAGTTTTTTTTTTTTGAGAAAATATGCAGCGATTTTTATTTTTGTTTTGTCAGAAGCCCTTTTGGTTAATTTTTTTTTTGATGTGCTGTTTTAGTTTTTTTAAAGAAAAAAAAACAGCGATTTTTAATTTTTTTTAAAAATTTTTTTAGACGAAATCGCTGCTAGGGCAGCGATTTTGCCCTTTTGGCTAAAATAAAAAGTGATGTGCCCTTTTAGAATTTTTGACCATTTTTTTTGCCCTTTAGGCTCCAGACTCCTTTAAATTAAATATCAAAATATTGGAGTCGATTGTAGGTTACATGGTCATAATGAACAAGAACATTATGCACTACATCCGAAATTAATTGTATTCAAGAAAGAGCGAGGAAGAGGAAGCAAAGGTAATCAAATGAATAAATTACACCCAAAAGTAGGAAGAAAATTAAGCTATTGATAAAGAGAATTTTCAAATCCAGAAAAATAAATAAAAATTATGGAAGGTGGGGAAAGGAGATCGAAGGTCTGAAATCGGAAACAACCACCAAAGGATGAACAACAATCAAGTAAAGAAAATAGTACATAGAATGAATTTAAGACCTTGCACGAAAAGAATCAGACCTCACCTCAGGGGATATACCGAATACGTACGATAGGTGTTGATTCAACAAAGGAATGGATGGGTGGAAGGAGCATTCAAGGAAAACAAAATCAAACAACACCAAAAACATACATCACTTAGCAAGAGTCATCACTTTTCATTCATTTATAGCTCTAGTGAAATATTTCCAAGATCTAGACAATATAAAAGAAGATTTAATTTTAAAAATACAGTGACGACAAACTCATCATCAAGATATGAATATTCTGAAAAGAAGAATTGACAGGCCTCAACAAATAATTATGAGGTTCAGTTTTCTTAATAAGCTCTTCAAAATAACCTCAATTATGCCAGGTGTAATGCAATAGAGAGGTGGAATTGTGGGAAGACATAGAAAGTATAACTGAGGTAAGTAGTAGTGAGTCATGGATAGTAGAAGGTGATTTTAATGTCATACTTAAGGAAGGGAGGAGAAACTTACATGAGTTTTTTCTCAATGTATATATATATATATGAATAATAATGTGCTAATAGAGTTGCTCAAGATTGGGAATAAGCTTAATTTAATGGAATGTCAAGATTGAAGGGAATTGTATTTTTCAAGAAATTGGATAGAACAAGAGTTCTTAGACATTCTTCCCAACAACAATGTACAACATTTAGTTAGACAAGGATCATATCATGCTTCATTACTAATCCAGTGCAGCTTAGAGGAAAAGGTTGTGATCAAATCATTCAAGTTTCTCAATTTTTGGGTCAATCATCCTCAATTTCAAAATATTGTTAAAGAAGCATGGGGTGATACACTTTGTGGGAGATTATTTTATAGAAATTCATACCAAGATGAAAAAGATCAAGAAAGTCATTCTAATGTAAAGCATATAGACTTTTGGTAATATTTTTGAATAAATGACTATTCTGGAAGATGTTATCGAACTGAAGGAGACAAACTGAAAATTACACCCTTATAGGACAATACACTTGAACTAAAAAAGAAAAGAAATTGAACTAAGGAAATATTTGTATATAGAGAAGGAGTACTGGAAGAAAAAGGCAGGCATGAAATGATTCAAATATAGGGGCATAAAGACAAGTTTTCACTCATATATCAAAGGTAGGATGAAGAAACTGTACACTAGTGAGGTACAAATAATTCAATGGAATGTTGTGAATTCAAATGAACAAATTGATGCAACAACAGTTACTTTCCCTAAGGACCAGTTTAAAAATAAAGATGTGTTGAACAATCAAGAATGTTAGACAACATTCCTAACTTGATTTCCCAGAATCAAAATAACGAAATGGTCAGACTGCCATAAATTAAAGTGCTGGGTTATGAAGGTAATTAGGGCGTCATGCGGAAACTTACAATTTCAAATCATATGGTTGACAAATCAGACGACAAGTAAAAATATACTAAAGATAAATTATTAATATGGTTTGGTCAAGCGACCTACATATTGAAAACTAATATTAAAAAAACATAAATATGTTTAGGAGAAAATCTCTCAATAAACAAGACTCTTAAACGACTACATTGTGGATTCTATTGTGTTATGTTATGAAAATAGGGATCTTCAATTTATACATCTCCAAACTTTCCCTTTAAGGAAAGAATAAACCAAATATGGAAGAAAATTATATTTTCCTGAACAGGAAAAGTAAAAATACTTATGGTAATATATTTTCTTTTCTATTAGGAAAAAATAAACTTCAAATAAGGTAAGAAAATCAGAGCAAAACCCTAACATAAAGAGGTTTAAGACATAGATTTGTGCTCTCAAAGGAGATGGCACAAATAGGCAGGATGATTTTCTTGAAACTTAAATGTTGTGATATTATTGGAGAAGACATCACCAAAATGGTCAAGTTTTTTTTTTTGTGTGGATACAATCTTCCAACATTCATAACACTCACAAACTTGGAGTCCGGAGTCAAAAAGGCAAAAAAAAATTTGTCAAAAATTTCAAAATGGCACATTAATTTTTTTTTAATCAAAAGGGTAAAATCGCTCCCTCAGGAGTGATATCCTTCGGAGAAAATTAACTCAATCTACTCTGTTACGTTAAAATATATCAAAATCGCTGCCATATATAGCAACGATTTTGTCGAAAAAAAAAAACTTTTTTCATAAAATTGCTGCCACAGCAGCAAATTTGGCAACAAAAAAATTTAAAAAAAAAAGAAATCGCTGCACCGGCAGCGATTTTGTCGGTTTTTATTTTTTTAAAAAAATCGTTGTTCGAGCAGTGTTTTTTCTTTTTTTTTTACATAGAAAATTAAATTAAAGTCTCTGCAATTGCAGCGATTTTCTTTAAAATTCTTTAAATTCTATGTATGTTTTTTAAATAGCTGCTGAGCAGCGTTTTATTCCAAAACTTTTTCCCAAAACTTTTATTTTTCCAAAGCGTTGTCTTTAAACTTTCTTTTAAAAGAAGTTTTGGAAAAAAATTAAAAAGAAAAATAAAAAAATAAAAGAGAATCGCTGCTATTGCAGAGATATTAAATTTTCTTTTTTAAAAAGGCTACTGAAGCAGTCATTTAAAAAAAATTAAAATTTGACAAAATCGCTATTGGTGTAGCGATTTTAAAATAAAAAAAATTGACAAGGCAGTGAATTTAAGAGAAAAACAATTTAAAAAAATTAACAAAATCGCTGTTGGGGCAGCGATTTTTGTTTATTTTAACGGAGTAGACGGAGTTGATTTTCTTCGAAGGATATCGCTCCCTCAAGAGCGATTTTACCCTATTGATTAAAAAAAAATTGATATGTCCTTTTGAAATTTTTGACAATTGTTTTTGCCCTTTTAGCTCCGGACTCGACAAAATTGGTTCTTATTCCAAAAAAAATTGTCTAAGCTTTTCATCGATCTAAGTTTATAAGACTTTGTACTTTTGCCAATAAAATCATGTACATGATGTTTCATGAAAGCATTGTGAGGATTCTACCTAATTCAATTTCACTAAATCAAACTGGTTTTATCAAGAGGAAAAGCATCAAAGAAAATGTGTTATAGGTACAAAAAATAATCAGGGATATTATACTAAAAAATATTTAACAGAATGTGGTTGTGAAACTAAATATGACAAAAGCATACGACATGACATCTTGTATTTTCCTAACAAAAGTGTGTAAGGACTTTAACTTCTTAGAACTCATTATTGATATGGTATGGAGGTTGGTGTCCAACAACTTGTATTCAATATTTGTGAATGGACAGGCATATGTTTTCTTCATTCATCTAGGGGTTGAAAATAAAGATATCAACTATCACCCATCATATTTATCATTGCTCCTGAAGTGCTTGCTAGCTGTTTGAATAAGCTTCATGAGATTGTTGAATTCAAAACGTATGGTATATCAAAATGAAATCTAACAATAAATCATTAATCGTATGAAAATGATACCATTCTATTCTTTTTAGGAGACAAAAATTCAATTAAAAAGACGATGAAAATGTTGATCAAATATGAAATATGTTTCATGAATGCTAATCAATAAAAATGAGTTTTTCTTCTAGTTACATGAGAAGGCCTTAGAGGTACTAGGACAGAAGTTGAAAAGATGGACAGGAATATATCAAGGGTCTTTTCCTTTTATCTACTTGGATTGCCCGGTTTTCAATGGTAAAAAAAGGATATCACATTTTAAAGATCTCATGAGAGAGATTAATAGAAGAGTCATGACAAAATAGCGAAGATATGCTTTAATAGCTCATGTGTTGCAATCTATGCCTATATATCTACTATCAACCATGAATCCTCCTAAAGGCGACATTAACATAATTCATCAGATGTTCGTCAAGTTCTTCAAGGGGTAAATAGATAGCGAGCATAAAGATAAATATTGGGTGACATGAAAATATATATATATGTTTTACTCAAAAGAAAGGAGGTGCGGGATTTAGATACTACATGATGTATCAATGCCTTTTTTTGCTAAATTATGATGGGATTTTAGGGTATATACTAATCCATTATAGAGTTCTTAAATGTGGAACACGTATTGCAAAAAAGATTATTTGGCCGTGGCAAAGGATATTGGGACTTCACATGTTTGGAAAAAATTGATATAGGTGCGAGAAGAGGTGGAACATGATCAGAATTGATGATAAATAAAAACAGATAGTTATAATTTTTAGTATGATAATTGGATTCAACAAAGTGCTTTTTATTTCATAAAAAATACTAAAGCAGAAGTTGTGGAGATGAAAGTCAAGAAGTATATCAACAATAATGAGTGGGATATAGACAAGTAAAAAAAAATCATTTCTAAAGAAAACAAATTATATTTTGGAGAACACAAAGTCCATAACAGACCTAGAAAGAGATCATGCATGGTGGATTGGGAGCACTAAAGGAGAATTCACAGTGAAATTATATCATCGTATAATATCATGAGGATTAAAAGAGGAAAAAGGGAGTAGTTTTCAAATATTTGGAGGAAGGAGATGCTATTTAAATCAGTTTCTTTCGTTGGAGAGTGTGGAAGGGGAGAATTTTCACTAATGATATACTTTCAAATATTCATAGAACCCATACTCTATTATTCCATTTATAATCGTTTACATAAATGTTTGATTTAGATGTATTGCATTATTTTTAAAAATAGTGTATACCTTGATTTGAGATTCACGTGCAACACACATGTATCAAAATTAGTATATATATACACAAACTTAATACACGTAATATTAAAATAATAATCATAAAAAATTAGCATTATATTATGTGACAAAATCATGAAAATATTATTCTTCTTATAATGTTAGTGAACTTAAATAAGAATCTATAAATAGTCAAATACCTAGGTTAAAGAAATAAATATTATACATAATATAAAAAGATATTACATAGATGGAGGATTGAAAATTTCAAGGATAAAATAGACATTGCATGAAATAAATAATGATTTTATTTTCAAGAGTATCTCGGCTATTATCATTTTTGTTAGCCTTTTCAAATAAAAATTATAATATTTTTCTATATTATTAGTGATTTATTGAAAAAATTATTTAAAGAAATAATATTTTTAGTAATAAAATTATAAAATTGAAAATATATAAAATATACTCCCCGTAAATTCATCATTTATTTTGTTTCAATAGAAAAGTTCTCTCTTTGTTACACCATTTCCATGGGATATTGAATAAAATACACCATTTCCATGGGATATTGAATAAAATAGTTAAGTGTTTTTGTTTTTGATAGGTGATGGAAAGGTTTTTATCAGCCGTTGAGCACTCATCTACTCCTTCAATACAAATGTCATTTTTTATTAACTTTGACGCTCACGATATCTTGAGACAAGCTGCTCAATCAACTCATCGATACCAACAAGGTACCTACCATTGCCTTATTCATTTAAAATGTTTTTTCAAATTTTGATACGTTATATTCAATTAGGAAATTATTATTGTCTGTTATGATTGTCTTTTAATTAAGTCAAAACTTTTCATAATAGAGTTCTCATCTTATTTTTAGAAAATCATTTAAAAAGGTATTTGAAAAAGCTTTTAGTATATTAGAATTGGGTAAGAGTCCAAATGATTTTTTAAGGAAAGGATTATGTACCGTACCAAATCTGTAAAATACACGTACTGATAGATTCAATACACTCTTCTTTTCGAGGGTTAGCGATTTTTCTTTGACTTACGTCTTCTTCTTCAAGTTGAACCACTTCTTCATTTTCATTGTGTTAATAAAAAAACTTTGGGCTTATCCGTTGAGCTTGAAATGTTTTTTTTTAATCATTTCTTCTTGAGGAATAGATATTTCATGACACTTGAGGGGTCAATATCCTCACATGAATCTTTTTCTCTTTTCAATTCCTTGACATTTGCAAAGATGGATTGGTTGAGAAGTTTTAGATCCTCCTCTAATCTAGTTTCTTGCTCTAAAAGGGTTTGGAGATTTGTTTGAATGCCTTCAAATTTGGTACTTTGTTCTTCACTTTGTCATGTCATTTTTTCTATCAAACTCAAAAGCACAACTAGCATATTCGTTAGAATAACTTTGGGTGGGGGGGATAATTGGAAAAATCACCCCAATGTCCAACTACACCACAACGTAAATTGAAATTATACCCATTGATCATAGGATTGGGATTTTTTGTACATCTCTTTCCCAGGAGCATTTTCACAATCTTTTTAAAAATGAGGTCCTCCACAATATAGATAGGGATCATCAAAATATGGGTTGCCACCATTTTCATTCCAAAATGCCATAGTGACACAAGTAATAAAAATAAAATCTAACTAACACAGAGAAATACAAAAAATCAAAGGGAAAAGGGACAAATATACCCCTGAACTATCATAAATGGTACGTCAAATATCCGTCGCTATACTTTTGGATCGTGTATGTCCTTATCGTCAATATTCTAGAACATATATACCCTTAGGATAGACGGAGGGACATGTGTCATAATCTTAAAGGTCTATCTGAATTTAATTTAATTTTTACCCACAATTAAAAAACTCACCCATTTTTCATAATTTTAACCCACCCCTACCCGGTTAAAAACCCTCTTTTTCTTTCCCAATCTAACCTAACTTAAACAAGCATTGGTGTCAGTTCTTCCACAAATTAATTCTTTTTCTTCTAGTCCTTCGAGCCTCGCGCATACCAGATGAGCAAACACCATCTGGTTGTACACTTCTTCTGTGTTAGCATAGCCGACGTGCACCTTGTCAGCATAGCCAACTCTTATTAGGCTGCTTCATTCTCTAATTTATGCTCAATCATGGGTGCTTGTTTCTGTGTTCATTGAGGCATGAAAAGCTGCATATACAATAAGAGTTAGAAAAATATCAAAACTTGTGGAAAGTTAAAAGTTTTTTTCTAGTGGATTGAGTGTGGGGAAGAGATTAAGACTTGGTGGCTGTTTTATAGGTGAAATTGAATTAAAGAATTTGAGTTCCATCATGTTTTTCCAATCTCATACATTCAAAATCAAATCTTTATGAGTGATTTCAGCCAAATTATCTGAAAAGTTCTACAAACGATTTTTGTTGAAGAAGATGAAGAATAAGAAATTGTCCAAAGGATTTCTGGAAAAAAAATCATGTTCTTCTTCATTTGAAAATGTTGTTCAAATCTAAATGTTTGAAATAAGTCTTTGTTGTAGAAGTTAAGAAAAGAGGAATTTGAGAGTTTTGATTGTCTTACCGAACTTCTCTTTTGATTTTGGGTGCTTTGGTTACAATTTGGGTCATGGTTGGGTTAAAATTGAGAAAGATGGGCGGGTTTTTGTAATTGTGGGTAAAAATTAAATTAAATTTGTGCTAGCCTTTAAGATTATGACACGTGTCCCTCCGTCTATTCTAAGGGTATATACGTTCTAGAATATTGACGGTAAGGACATACACAACCCAAAAGTATAACGAAGGGTATTGATATACCATTTATAATAGTTCGAAGATATATTTATCCTTTTTCCCAAAATCAAATACATTCACAAGTTTGGACCAAAACAAGAAAGTTTAGATCCCAAACTAACCCAAATAGGTCAAAATTTTCCCCGATAACGACGTCAAAATTGATAATGTCCAAATCAACTTCTCAAAGTGTACAGTCTTATACGATATAATTTAAACAATTATGATTCGAGGGTCAAATCTCATAAAGAACAGTATATAGATAAGCTAGAAATTATCACAAACTATGCTAAACCAAACACTAATAATAATTGATTTTTGAGAAAACTATAACTAATTACGCATAAATATAAACTAATCTACAAAGTAAGTAAAAAATGATGAATGGTCACAAGCATGGATACATGGAAAATCACTCTCAAGTAACGATCTAATTTGTTTCACGATTTTACAAATAAGAGCGAGTTTATGCTAATTAATCTCAGCTAACTATTCTATATTAGTTTCTTTCGGAATCGGACACTAACAAGACTACTTAATTGGCTGTCTCTTGCTAGATTAAGTGCATTAAGGACACCAAAATAAGGCTACAGGTAGTTTTTCTATAAGTATTAAAATTAAATGAGGGTTAACACTCCAAATTCTCGTTAATTAATCTATCCCAACCTCAAATAAAATTAAATAGGTGAGTCCTAGGGTTAAAGAATAAGAATAATTAAAGACGCATTCACATCACTTTATTAATGATAAAAAATCATTCAATATATAAGCAAAACAAGATATTTAATCAAAACTATGATAATGAATATCCTCATAATTAGCAAGATTAAAGTCATGGAATAAAATACTACACACTTAGATATTCAACATGAAATGAAGAAAAGTATAAGAGATTTTTCAACTCAAATCTTCAAGATTTCAATCCCAAGTGTGGTGTGCGGACCCTAGACCTCTAAAAAATTGTATTCTGCCAATGATGCTAATAGTGTCTCCCATGTGTTGCTTTTATATGTCTCTTATCTTCTCATTTTCTTTAATTGACTTGTTTTTCAACCAAAACTCTTCTATACCATATAAAACCTGAAATATACAATAAAATCAGCACTATGTATTTATTATTCACAAAAGCCTAAGTAAAAATGAAGAGATAAGTTGATAAATACCAACTTATCATTCTTATATAGAACCCCAAATTAATTTTGGAACTTCTGATTCTTAATCAATTGGGAGGAGGTAAAAAAAAACAAAAACCCTTTAAAGGATCAGGGCGTACTGGAATCTTAGAAAAATCTTAGGGTTAATTAGGTGGGGGGATTAATTAAGGGTGGATTAGAGAGAGTGAAAGGGAAAATATATGAACAATTTTATTTCAATCAAATTTTGAAATAAAATAAGAGTGGGTCGGGTCAGTCGGAGCGGAGCAGATATATGAAGGTTAAGATAAGATTGTCAGACTAGAGTTGAATTTAGGATTACATGACCAATTTTATTTCAATCAAAATTTGATTGTAGTCAAAGCGATTGAAATTGACACAATTGAAATAAAAATTGAGACAAATCTTTAATCCTAATTAATTCAGCAAGCCTTTTAAATTAACAGACTAAAATGAGTAATAAAAAGGACTAGTTATGATAATTGAATTATACCTTATCTAATTTTCATACATCCTTCATTCATGCACTTATTTTGAAATAAAATGATTTTCACATTAATAATATTTAAAAATTAAATATATTAGGGTATATTTTGGCCAAATGAAATGGAAATATTTCCTGAAAATATTTTAACTTTTTGTAATATTCATTCTACTTTATTTGCAACTGTAGAAGCTTAAATAATTAATCAAATTTATAAACTATTAAAATTGGATATCAACACGGTGTAAATGATATTTGATAATTTCAATCATAAGGATTATGTGGCTCAATTAGCCTTTATCTCTCCTAATAATTAGTTGTTGAGAGGCTTTAGAAAATTATATTGTACAAATCATTGGACCTAATTTGTTTGGTTAACAAGAGATTTAAAATGGGCGGAAAATTAGCATATTGCATATATCGATTTCTCTAAAATATTTATTAAAGCAATGACATAATAATAAATGTTTTACTCTCTTTATCCTATTAATGCAATATATTAGTATCAGTTTTAGGCTACCCAAAATAAATGACATATTTTTCTATGTGATTTTTTTTAAAGTTTTAGCATTTCCATTTTACCATAATAACATAACTTTGTAGAACCCATTCGATATTAGAGTTCATTTCCCCAAAAAAAAAAAGAGACATGTGAAAGTAACACCATAATTCTTTTAAGAGAAATTTTTTAGTACTTCACATATATTTAACTTATACGTTAAAAATTTCATCTAATTCTATGGTTAGTCAAATTTATTTACCTAAAATGCGAGTAAATTAATTACTTTGCTTTTCCTTTGTTTTCTTTTGTAGATGATATTTTGCGTAATATATTAGAAGAAAATTAACGCGATCGTCTTTTTAATATTTTTGTCAATGTGATTGTTGTCAGGTGAAGCATTATCGGTATTGGATGGAGTTCCAATTGGCATAAAAGATGAAATTGATTGTATGCCTTATCCCACCACAGGTAAACACACCTTTAAAAAGTTTTGTTATTTCTTGGCATAAAATTTTGCGAATTGCCTATTATATATATATATGTTTCTGAATACAAAATGACTCATTAAGAGGCATGCATAGTTAGTGGGAAAGGAAGTTACGTACGTTCATACCTGTCTAACTATATATATCTCATTTGTTTTATGCATATGATACCCTCATATTATTAACTAAATAACTAGTGATGGGTTCCACTTTACTACACAGTAACAACTAATTTTCTGTCGGAACAGCCTTCATCTATCCATGCATCCATCATAGGAAAAATCTACTAACAATGAAAAATGCACTAACGCAGTCCTAAAAAAATATCTACTCTAGTTAGTTCAAAAGGAATATATATCCTCTGAAAAAGCATAGAAAATAAAAATCAAGGAATCCAAAGTTGTACCTAAGACTTTTTAACAGCATGACCTTCTTTATAATAGATCTTAACCCCCGCCCCCTCATTAATGGCCTCACCCAGGCCACCACAAGATCATATACTATATAGACACACCCATTACCGGGTGATATGTGTCATGTATGTTCAAGGGATAAGACAACGGCAAACAATCTTCAGCTAAACTCTAGCGTGTCTGCTTAATTAGAAGGTCTGGTGAGTTCCCTTTAGTTAGTGGTGGGCCCACCTTGCACTAAACCTTAAGAGTGTGATGAATGTACTGATACAGAGGTAGAATGTATAACTCCTAAAGTGATGTGGGATCAATAATCAGCATGTACAACAACTCATTTAAGGTTGTGGAGGTGAAGGTGATGATCTGCCCCGTTATGGCCGGCCACTGCAGTTGTCAGGTCCCAATTGACATAGAATATGGGGGTATATATTCTACTATCCATCCGCTCATCAGGGTGCTACCTTGCTCCTTGTGGCTTTTAAACCACTTCTTACCCTCGTCTTCTTCAATCCACCTCGGTCCAAACCTCCGTGCAGATACATGAGGTGCAGACACTACTAATAGAGCTCCTTAATTACAAACTATGTCCCATGTAGGTCCGCTTTTGGCTCCAACCGATGGAATCAACTTTTCTTTTTCCTCTATATTCCCTTGATATCATATATAGTACTTGTCAGATTAAAAAAATATAGACTATCAAACTTCATTTTAGATGGCTAGCAAACTTAATTAATTAGGGCTCGTTTGGTGTGAGGGATTAGAAATAATAGTGATGGGATAAGGAAATAGTGATGGGATAAAAAAAAAATTATGTTGTTTGGTTGGCAAGTCCGGGATAACTTATCCCGGGATTAATAATTAGTACCGGGATAAGTTATCCCTCCCCATGGGTGGTATAGTAATCCTGGGATAACTTATCCCGAGATAGAATAGGTAAATGACAACTATGTCCCTTTAAATCCTTTTTATATATCATTTTTTACATTTATGTATATTTACATTTTTTTTAATACCATGTATAATAATATTTACTACTCCTTATTTTTATGATAATTATACATATTTTTCT
>JAJOOR010037219.1:0-11408 GCA_036250505.1 Solanum acaule | reverse complement strand
CAATTAATCATAAATAAACATTAAACAACACAAGAGATATCAATACCATTCACTTTACACATAATTCTATCAACTTTGAATTTATAGAAATAGACCCATTGCATAGCAAATTTTAGGGTTTTGTAGAAGACAAGGGTTCATGGAGTATTTCATTCAAAAACCACAAACAAACATCAATTAATCCATACCCAAACGTTTCAAATCATTTTCATGCAAGAACCCTTGATAGAATTCAAAAATAAGCTTTTAGTCACTTTTTGAAAACATTGTAAAATCCTTTGAAATTGACTCTAGGATGAAGATAAGTCCTAGATGAAGAGCCACCATACCTCAATTGATGAAATCTCAACGAAATTTGGTGGAAGAGAACCCTCAATTGAAACCCTAGCTCTCCACCTTCTTCCTCCTAGAACTTTAGAGAACTTTAGAGAGAGAGAACTTTGGGGTTTTGATTTTGGAAGAATGAATTCAAAAACACCTCTTAAACGTTTTAATACCTTTAAAATACTTTAAAATACTTAAAATAATAATAACCCAAAGTACCCAAACTACCCCTCACATAGTTGGACCTTTTTAAACAAGTCAAACATGAGTTTTCTTTTCGCAGATTTCGTCGGGAAACAAGTCCGCGACGCGGAGGTGTTCCCACAAGTTTCTGGAAATTAAATTTCGAGGTAGAGGAGTCCGCGACACGTCCGCGACACGTCCGCGACACGTCCGCGACGCGGACCAAGATTTTTGGCCCTTGGTAGAGCTAGTCCACAACGCGGACATGCTCTCTCCAAGTGTATTTTCAAGCTGCCTTGCCAGCTTGCTTAGCCAAGGGTTGGGGTCCTCCTCGGGGACCCTTAGGGTGGTCCCGGGGAGTCATACCCGAACATTTTGACCCTAAAAAACATTTATTAAGACACTAGGGTCACCTCCACTGATTTTAGACTCCAAACAACACATAAAAACATGAACAACATACTAGAACACACCAACACGTAAAAGACTAGTTTCAGAACGTCTTGGTCGTCCCTTGACGTTTGACTTCCAAACTCTTTAAAACCGACTAAAAAGGCTATTCTTCATTATTTTAACAAGTTATTAATGCATAGGACCCATGTGAGGCTCTACTTTATCCTACTTCATTTTGAGGGGTGTTACAGTATCTTGAACATGGACGGCTGCTTGAGGATCTACGAATAAGAGCAGACATTAAGAGAAGGGCACCACGATTCATCTTTCACGAGGGAATACTGTTACGTCGTTCTTATGAGGGACTATTCTTACAGTGTCTTGACAAAGAAGAAGCTCAACAAATAATAAATGAGGCACATTTTGGCACATGTGAAGCACACCAATCAGGGCCTAAACTTCATTTTCGCATCAGGAGGATGGGCTACTATTGGCTAATAATGGTGATGGACTACTTAGAGCATGCCAAAAAGTGTCAAGCGTGTAAATTCCATGCTAATTACATCCATCAATCTCCAGAGGCTCTACATCCAACTGTAGCCTCATTGCCTTTAAATGCATGGGGACTTGATGTTGTTGGACCTCTTCCAAAGTCGTCAAAAGGACAAATGTATATCTTGGTTGCCAATGACTATTTCTCTAGATCGGCTGAACTTGTGCCATTAAAAGAATCAAACATATTTTTTTGATATGGCATACCAAGATGTATAGTTACTGATAATGGAACACCCTTCAATAATAAACTCATGAGTAGTTTGTGCGAGAAGTTCAGTTTTAAGCAACATAAGTCTTCAATGTACAATGCACCTGCCAATGGTCTTGCTGAAGTTTTTAACAAGACACTTGGTAACCTGTTGAAGAAAGTATTTTCAAAGAATAAAAGGGACTGGCATGAGAGAACTGGTGAAGCTTTGTGGGCATATCCTACAACCTTTAGAACGGCTATGCAAGCGACTCTGTTTTCATTGGTGTATGGCATAGCAGTCCTTTCATTGGAGAAGCAAATTTCATCATTGTGAATAGCAATTCAAGTGGGACTTACAACTGAAAGTAACGCTCAACTTCACCTAGCAGAGTTGGAAACATTGGATGAGAAGAGATTAGAAGCACAACAAAGGTTGGAGTTTTATCAAGATCAACTTGCGTGAGCATACAACAAGAAAGTGCAACCTCGATCATTTAAAGTGGGAGACTTGGTCTTAGTAGTTAGGAGACCCATAATCTTCAACAAACGCATCGGTGACAAGTTGACATCAAAATGGGATTGGCCGTATGTTGTGAAGGAAGCATATTCAAGTGGTGCCTATAAATTTGTAGACCAAGACGGTGTAAAAGTTGGTCCAATCAACGCCAATTTTCTGAAGCAATACTTCCCATGAAGGTTGCCTATGCTCCTTAAGGTATGAGCATAAACTGCATGTTACTCCTGGCCCACAAGAGTATAAACTGTGTACGGCCCAAAAAAAACTCATCATTTTGAACTACGATATGACTTGATCCTCTTCATCGAGGACATAGGCGCTTGGAGTAATCACTCTAAGCTCAGTCAACTGAGTAAATAAAATGGGGGGGGGGGGTGGTTGGTGGAATTGTGTGTTCATCACACTAGATCTTTAAAATTATATAGCTAGCACGTAAGTTCAAATGCATCACAAATGAGCAGAGGAGAAGAGTTAAGCAAGGCATCCTAGCTAACTTCAAAGGCGTATTTATGAAAATCCGTAAATGATTTGACCATGATTTTTACATATGTTGCATTTCTTAGAGTCTACTTTGCAACGGAAAAATCGGCTCGTGATTCAAAGGCTTCTACGCTAAGTTATGAATTTTCTACCATGGCCACCAAAAGCTAGAAAAAAAATCATCATATTTTGGAGTTTATCTGAGCAGACTTCAAAGGCCTATTTGTGAAAATTCATAAATAATTTTATCATGATTATTACACATATTTCAGCTCTTGGAGTCCACTTTGCAATGAAAAAAGTAGCTCGTGATTTAGAGGCTCCTACATCAAGTTATGAATGCTCTACCACAGCCGCTCAAAGTTGTGAAATAGACCATCAGATTTTGGAATCAATTTGAGCAGACTTCAAAGGCATATTTGTGAAAATCCATAAAGAATTTGATCATCATTTTTACACACATTGAAGTTCTTGAAGCCCTCTCCGCAACAAAAGAAGAAGCTACTTTTAGATCTTCAACCATGATCGTTCAAAGTTGCATATCAAACATGGTAGATATGGAAGTCAACTTCGGGCTGATGAATTCATTGGTATTTGATCAAGCGACTTGCAATTCAACTTGAGTTTTTGCTTGTGGTGGAGATAATTTTGTGTAATTCACGGATGCTTCAGTAAGTTACTCAAAATTAGGGCATCCTTACCTACAACATCAAATCGGGATACCCTTCGGATCAAAGTTCTATGTTGAAATGGTGTACCCACAAAGATCATGATGTTAACACTCCAAGTTCAAGAGACAAGTTTTTTTTTTGTCAAGCGCACAAAGTTGAGGAATTGACATTCTGGGCGAATAGTAAACTTGAAAATTTTATTCTCATCAAATTGGAGTGAATTTTGTTGTAACTTCTATAAATAGTGTTGTTCTTGATGCGCTCGTCACAATGAGATAAGAATCTCATAGTTTCATCACTCTTACATCGAATTTTAGACTTAACACCAAAGACGTGTTCCTCACATTGAAACATGAATCTCATAGTTTCAGAATTTGAGCTAACTTTGAAATGTATTTGTATTAATCTGGAAAGCTTTTGATTGTGATTTTTACATATGTTGTTTATCTATGAGTTATTCTTCCAAAGGAAGAAGAATCACATCATTTCAAGGCTCCTATGTCGAGTTATTGATTTTCTCCCAAACTTGCTCAAAGCTGAAGAGTTGAGCGGGATAGAATTTGAGCTAACTTTAAATATACATTTGTACTAATCTGGAAAGCTTTTGGCCGTGATTTTTACATATGTTGTACGTCTATGATTTATGCTTCTAACGGAATAAGAATCGCATCATTTCAAGGCTCCTACGCCAAGTTATTGCTTTTCTCCCAAAGTTGCTCAAAGCTGAAGAGTTGAATGAGATAGAATTTGAGCTAACTTTAAAGTGACAGAAAATAAATTACAATCACAAATAAAATATGAAGAAACATATTTTTATTGATCAAGATTGTGAGTATAATTTTGTTCCTCCCTTGATTTTCCTATCATAAGATTTGTCCATGATTCGAGGGCTGTTAGTGTCGTATTTATCGAACTAGGATGATTTAGATTTGACCTCTATATGAATATTCCATCAATTTTGTGGAATATTAGAGATATTCAAGATCTTTAAAAATACCCAAGAGTTTATGGGATATTTGAGTTCCACAATAGGTACTTCACTTCTCGGATAAATCCAGCTTCGATGAGCTTGTTGACCTCCACTTCAATTTGTGTTACCAACACAGGGAGAAACACTCATTGTGACTGCTTTATAGGTCGTGTTCCATTTTTTATCCCCAAATGATGAATAGTTATCTTGGGACTAAGTCCCGATATTTCTCTGTACGACCAAGCAAAAACATCTTTATACTCAACCAATTACTTGAAGTATTTCCTCTCTTCTTATGGTGTAAGAAGTGCACTAATGAAGGTTGGGTGTGGATCTTCTAGAGTGCCAAGATTTAGTTCCTTGAGGTCGTCTATGGATGCTTGTACGTCATCCTCTAGTTGAGGGGGAGCCTCTTGTACATCATCATTTGTATCATCAATGTGTGGACCTTCTTCCACTGTTATGTGATAGGATGATTGTATCAAGTTTGAATCTCCCCTCTGATTTTCTATGAAGACTATGATGGCTTCTCCTTTATCCTTTTTTGTTTTTTCATGAAGCTGGTTGCTGAAAACAATGGTTTTTCTTTTTACCTTCAATTCACCATCTGTGGTAATTGACAATACAGTCTTTCTTTTCATACGCGATAGAAAGACACTATGAATCTCTTTGTTATTGGTCACATCACAAAAATTTTGATTTTCATGCTCCAACAATGTCTTTCCTGATAATGACTTCCTTTTTGCTCCCAAGCGATGAAATACAGAGGTCTTTGAGGTGGTGGCATCTCCATGCACTTGTTCAGAAGATTCCTCTTCATCTTTGGGGCCTAGTCTTTCAAATGCAGAGACACGGGGTGTCAATCTCCCAATGCGTTCAAACACCGAAGTACGTCGTGGTGTTTTACCCTCCTTAGACTCCTTTGTTTTTTTCTACAGAGGTGTGGTGGGATGTAGTTATTTCCTTTTCCTTCTTAGATGAAATCCAAAAAGGCTCCGGCAAGCTGAATCCTAACCCAAACCTAGGAGTGGCGACATAATATCCCTTCTTTCTCAACCACATTTGAGACTTTGTAAGCCCATCTATCTTTTCATCAATGACTTCATCCCTCAGTTCTCCTAACATTGTTGGATTTGAGAAGTTGTAACTTGATTTTTCAAATAATGTGAAGACCTTTTGATGAAAGTTCCCTTTTATCTTACCAAATTGGGTATTGCCTTTGGATGGATCCAAAGGGATAGACGGGACTTGTGCAACTGGGACAATCATTTTCTCCTTCAAATCTTGGAATGTTGTGTGACACAATTCTTTCCTCGGTGGGTGAAATTGTTGAGTACATTCATTTGGTAGTGGTTGTCCCTTTTTTCGACGTTCACATAGAATGTAGCGAAAAAATAGTTTCTCATTATCAATATTGCTTTGTATGTCTCCTTTAGATGGTGAAAGCTTAATAGAAACCTCTTCTATTCTCTTCTTATACATCTTGATAGCGGCCCATTGAAATTTACTATCTACGAGACCAATTGAGTTAGGTTGTGTAGGTTCCTCTATATTTGATCTTCCAAAATCTAAATAAAATTTTGCATCTGCAAAACAGACTCCGTCTCAGTGAAAGGATTGATGTCTGCATCGATTTTTACTACCTCTCCATCATGCATATACTTCATGCATTGATGCAAAGTAGATGGCACCACTCCATTTTCATGAACCCAAGGACGTCCGAGAAACAAGTCGTATGTTGTTTTGCCAACTACAACATGAATCAAAGTGTTTGATTTAACGTCGCCAATGGACAATCCTACACGAATCTTACCTAAGGATCGTTGTCCTCCTTGATTGAAACCTTGGATCGTTAGGTTACTTTGGACAATTCATCAATAGAGATCTCGAGTTTTTTTCAAACAACTTTTGGCATGATATTGATTGTCGAACCACCATCAATTAGTATGCGATTGAGATGTTGTTCCCGAATAGATCCTACAACAAACAAAGGTATGTTATGTAGCTTAGACCCTAACAACAAGTCATCATCTGTGAAGGCAATTGTAGCACAACATGGGGCAATTTTTTCATCAGTTTGATGTTCTTGTGTTATTGCTGGATTATGCTTGTGTTTGCTTTTCTTTGTTTCGTCTGTGGTGGAAACAACATGTGTTGCACCAAATTGACTACCGCAAAGGAATTTTTTAGGAAAGAATTCATCTAACGTAATGGGCCTTCAAACCTTTTGCAATAAAGAACCATTGATCTTTTGGCTAGTACAAGGCATGACGTTTTTTTATGGTTGTAGTTGATTCACATCACT
This sequence comes from Solanum acaule, assembly GCA_036250505.1. NCBI lineage: Eukaryota > Viridiplantae > Streptophyta > Magnoliopsida > Solanales > Solanaceae > Solanum > Solanum acaule. The sequence continues at coordinate 4,820 of JAJOOR010037219.1, read as the reverse complement.
CCTTAATGTTCTTGTTTTAGGAAGTCGTATCCTGAGAACTTCTTGATGTCTCTGCTTCTTATGAGTAACTAGAGTCCAACCATCAGCTTCATTGTCGTGTATCTTTAGTGAACCTTCCAAGGTTTTCTTTGGAAAATCAACTTCAATAGGTGTGAAACTTCCGAATTGCAAGGAAATGGTATTTGGCATAATTTGGGACCTTGAGCACTTCTTTTGATTGGGTGCTACACTAGCATGATTCGCCTCCGATGTTTCATCCATGTAAATAATGATTTTTCCTTCACTTACTAACATTGTGATTTTCTCCTTCAAGATAAAGCATTTACTTATCAGGTGGTCAAGGACGCGATGGAACTTGCAGTATTTAGGGTCACCAACCTCATTGATTTCTTCGAGCCTCTTTGATTCTGGAAGATCAATGACTTTCTTAGCTATCAATTCATCAAGAATCATGAGTACATCTGAATTTGGAAACGGGTATACCTTGGCCTCTAATTTTTTTAAGGTTGGACGTCGCCTCTCCTCCTTCAGATATTGACTTGGGCTTCCTCCTCTTTTAGTTTCTTATTGGTGGTGACCTTTACAGATGTTGCTTTCACCGCCATAGATTCCTTTATCTGGATTTTTGAGTTCATACCTTTCTTGAATTCCTTCTTTTCCTTTGTCAGATCAGCAAAAGGAGATGTCTTCCCATGACTTGCGATGCTCAACTCCATGTCATGCGCTCATGTAGCAAGTTCCTCAAAAGTTTGTGGTTTGATTCCTTGTAGTATGTATAGAAGTCCCCAATGCATACCCTGAATGCACATTTCCACAACAGATATTTCAGAAAGGAGATCTTTGTAGTCCAAACTCAATGATCTACAACGATTGATGTAATCCACCACATGCTCGTCCTTTCTTTGCTTAGTGTCGGTCAACTTTATCACGCTTCCGGTTCGACGAGTACTATAAAAATGATTGAGGAATTCCTTCTCGAGTTTCTCCTAACTATCAATGGACTCGTGTTCCAAGTCGATATACCAGTCAAATGCATTCCCTTTCAGCGAACGAACAAATTATTTTACCAAAAGGTCACCATGTGTTCCAGCATTGTTACAGGTTTCAACAAAGTGGGCGATATGCTGCCTTGGGTTCCCCTTGCCATCAAATTGTTGTAGCTTTGGTGGTTGATAGTTTGTTGGCATTGATAGAGAATCAATTCATCTGGTATATGGCTTGGAGTAATACAAGGAACTTTGTGGTGTTCCACCATATTAAGCCCTGATAGTGTTTGTTATCATGTCTTGCAATTGTTGGACATATAATGCTGCAACTGAAGCAGATTGTTTCTCCTTTTGAAATTTTGACTTCGCTAGAGATTGCTCAACGTCCTTGTTTCGTGCATCAAAACCAGGTGGACAAGTAGGGACATGACTTGACTCTTCGGGTGTGAAAGTCTCCAACTTGTTCATAAGTTGAACAATATGAAGATTTTTGTCATCAATGGATTTTTTCAAGGCTTCAATGGTTTGATCCATCATTGCAAACTTCTCGTCCATGTCGATTGAGTCAGACATCAATGCATTGGCATTCATTGAAGTTGGAGAATCCATTGAATCTTCAGATTCACCAAAGTTGGAGCCAATTTGAGAAAATTCTCCAAAGAACACGGATGCAAGATTGCCCCTAGGTGTTGCAATTATGACAATCGTATGAGAGTTGTTGTTTTTCATCGTCTCCAAAGAAGTGAAGTATACGATCCATCTAACCCACTGTTCTTGAACTTATGCCGAATAATCGGGCCAATATGATTGAGATCAGCAGATACGACACCACTGGAGTCTTTGTATGAAAAATCACTACTCTTTCTGAAGGCCATTGCAGTAGTTGACTTTGTAGTTTCTGGTTTACAAGAGAAAGAGATGAAGAGCACAATTGATCCCACTTGGCATGCCAAATTGTTCGCAACAAATTTTCGTAAGCGCTGAAAATTAACTGCAAGCAAAATAAATAAAAGAAAAATGTGATTTTTATTAATGAATCTTGTGAGTACAATTCTGGTGTTCTCTTGATTCTTCACTCCTAAACTTCTCTGTGATTCGAGGGCCTTCAGTAGCATATTTATCGAATGTAGACAAATGTATACCTCCTTGAGATGTATTTGATCTCCAAAAACGTCGAGAAGTACTTCGTGGTTTCAAGTCAATCTCTGAAAAGAACTTTGTTGACCACTCCTTTGAAGAACTATGTAGCTAGTGTTATAGCGTTCTCCAATCCTTACATAATGCTTATTGAAGAGTTTTCTTAATGCCTAAGAATGTCATGTACATCCCCTATTTATAGAAGTAAGGGGTGGACAAGGTTGCATATGATTGGCCAAAGGATGTCATTTTGACACTTAGCGGATTGTGATTGGTTCTTGCAGTTGATTGGGAGTACCATCTCATTTTGACACGTGGCGTCGCTTTATTGGTCTTGAATGCCTAGTCACTGTGACACATGGCATGAGTTTGGGCTTCAAGGTGAAATTGACCTTAGATTTGAATATAATAAAATGGACTTATTTATTTGTAAAGCCCAAATTAATCATTCAACCCAAATGAACATGGATTTAATTCAATTTTCGTATGAATTTAATCCAATAAAATATATGTGTCTACAATAACTTTTGAAAAATTAACTTTTTAAAGTCAAACTTAAATGATTCTTAAGTCAAAAGATAAAAAATAGAGAGAGTCCTACTTTTTGACTTTTTAACTTATTTTAAAGTCATTTTAAATTTATTTTAAGTTATTTTTAAATTTGTCAAACCGTCTTAAAAACTAAAAATGACTTAAAAGTATAATATCATAGTGTCATTGATGGAAGCTTATAATTATTTAGGAATATATTATTTGGTGATAATATTTGGAATTGTTGTAATTGAGGTTGAACTCTTAAAAGACTTGTCTTTTGATGCAAAAGATAAAAGGTCTATTAAATGTAAGGTCTAAATTCCACTACATATAATATATGTATAGTTATTTATATGCATATGTTTTGGTATATAAATTCTTACAATCTCATGAGTCATGATATTGATCATTGATTCCAACAATAAGAACCATGCATTTTTTTTTGTTTCTGAGCGGACATTAAATTCAAGGTTGTGTTTGTTAAGGATGGAAAACATTATACCCCGTACTATTTGAAAAGGTTTAAAAATACCCCTTATTCATCTATTTGGCTAAAAATATCCTTCTATCCATATTCACTTCTACCCTTAAAACTAACAGCCACTTTTTATTATTATTATTTATTACCTGGCTCCTCCCTATTGGACAAAATTAAAACCCTCACCCACCAAAAATCTTCCTTCCAAAAATATCTGCATACTGTTGGGCTATTTGGGAGTTACACAGGCAGAAATCCAAATCACCAATCTAACAGTAAAATCAAATAAAAATGAACCAAAAACCTTTTGGATCAACAAAAAGATTCCCGGAATTGAGAATTCAACAGTAAAACGACTATGTATTCCTGGTGATCATCAGATAATTACTTGTTGATGGAGGGTGGTGGCATGTTCTATAATTAATCTTATGGGATGGGGTTTAATTTTGTCCAATAGGGAGGAGCCATGTAATTAATAATATTAAAAATAATTTAAAAAAAAGTGGATAGAAGGGTATGAAGGGTATTTTTAAACCTTTACAAATAATACAGGGGTATTTTTGGCCCTTTTCTGTATATCGAATAGAGACAACGGACTTCTCATATTAGTTATCCACATTACTAAAAATAGTTATATCAAATTATTTGTTACTCCCTCTGTCCCTAATTACTTGTCCATTTTTCCTTTTTTAGTTGTCCAGACAATTTTTTTACCTATTATACCCTGAATTAATTACTTTGAAAAGGTAGAACTTTTTTAAAATCTTACGTTTTTAATTCATCCACTTCATAATTAATAGGGGTAAAATGGTAAACTCACTATGTCAATCGTTGTATTCTTAATAGGTGTGTCAATTCAAAAGTGGATAAGTAATTAGGGATAGAGGAAGTAATTTCCAAAACCACGAGAGAATTAATTACATTTTTTTCATTTTACCCTTACAATTAATTCATTCATTTTTAAAAGTGTAAACAAGTTGCAAAAAAGTTTATTAAAGAGTAAACTAATACTTTCTCCATTTCTAAATAAGTGTTGCTTTAATTTGGACAAACCTATTAAGAAACTACTCATTCCTAGAAAACAAATTATGTTTTGACTAATCTACCCTTAATAAATACCTTGAAAAAAATGTAACCCTTAGTAGTTTCTTAATTATGTAAAATTTTCTTTATCTAAAGAATAATAATTGATCAAAATTACCCCTAAACTATACGAAATAAACCACTTATATCATCCATTACGTTTTGGGATAAAAATGTCTCCCTTGTTATTCCATGATACCACAAATACCCTCAAGAGTTAACAACCCAAATTTTAGTGACATGGCAAGCCACGTGGGACTAATTCATCCACCTAAGCATTGCCAACCAGAATTAATTATAGAGATAAGTGTCAAAACACACCTAAACTATTTTAATTTTTTTGAGTTTCATACCTAAACTATTTGGAGTGTGAGTTTCATACCTAAATTATCACTTATTACTTTGAGAAACATACCTCAGTGGTGTGTGTAATACACTCTTTTTTATTTGCAAAAAACCTTGCCACATCGACAAAATATTCTATTTTGACAAAAAAATAAATAAACTATTAATATTAGTTAAAAGCTAAAGATTAAAGTATTACTATCTCAAAAAAAAATTTATTTTTTAAAAACATAAAATTTAAAATGTTTTTCTCATCT
>JAJOOR010037218.1:0-16482 GCA_036250505.1 Solanum acaule | reverse complement strand
GACCCTTCAAAGTAGACCCTCGAAAAAGGCTTCACTTGGAAATTTCGGATTTTGATACGGTTGCTCTAAAATTCGGGTTAGACCCATTTCCCACTCAATTTGACCCCCTAAACAAGAATATGAAGTCGGATTTTCGAAAAACGAAATGGATCTTTTTATAAGTAGCTAAACAATTTTTCGGTAACTTCCGAAGCACATTTTTAAGAACTTTTTGGGTCAAATTCAAATATAATCATTTCATTAGGTTCTCGACTTCAAACTCACATGTGAGGCTCTAGTTTCACTCTATCATTTTCTGGGTCGTTACAGACTCTATACCTTAACCTGCATTTATCCTATTTGGAATTTAGATGCATATTTGTTATTGAATGCCTATGAATTTCAGAATCTTCCATTGATTTCTTTCCATAGTATAGTATAGGTACAACTTGTGTTAGTTTTATCATTGTGTATTAACCAATTTATGTATTTCTTCTTGTCAACTTAGTTTAGCCTTAGTGTCCTTGGTAAGAGATGATAGAATATGGTCTTATCCACGATTGGGGTCAGGGTCGGGTATTTGATTAAGGGGGTTGCAAGGCTGATAGTAGGGTCTTGAAACATAGGGAATTTTTCCATGAAGTCCATTGAGTTAGTGAAAATCCTTAAGAAGAGGAAGGTCAATATAGCCTACATTCAAGAGACTAGATGGGTAGATTCTAAAGCTTGGGATGTGGATGGGTTCAAACTTGGTTACTCAAGAAGTCTGAGGACCAATGAGAACAAGTGGTAGATTTTCAGAGGATTAACAATAGATTGTTGGAGATCAAGCCAGTCATTGAAGGGCTAATATTGAATGTAGTTAGTGCATATGCTCCACATTCAGTCTTAGACAAAGAGGTAAATACGTGTTTTTGGGAATAATTGGATGTGATTTTGGGAGGTTTGTCTAATCATCGAGAAGGTTTTCATTGGCAGAGATTTGATTATACACATTGGGCATCTCCTAGTGGTTTTGATGATTTGCATGGAGGCATTGGTTTTGGGGCTAGAAACTGTGGTAGAACCTCGCTCATGGATTTTGCTAGAGCTTTTGAGTTGGTGATAGCTAACTTGTGCATATCAAAGAAGGTTGATCACTTGCTTACCTTTTGTAGCGCGCGGACTAAATCACATAGAGATTACTTGCTTATGAGGAAAGGCGATAGAGGACTTTTTATGGATTGCAAAATTATTTTAGGTTAGAATCTTACTACTAAACATGAGCTTTTTGTTATGGACATGGAGATTAAGCAAGGAACGGTAAAGAAAAAGTTATACGACAGTCCTAGGAATAAATAGAGGAGGGGGGTTTGACAATTTCCCTCTCCCATGAAATTTGGGAGAAGTTGATGATGATGGCAGCTTGGAGGAGTAGAGGGGAAGCAGAAAGAATGTAGGATAAGATAGCTAGTTGCAATACGGAAAAAGTTAGAGAGGTGCTTGGGGTGTCGAAGGGTAACTTTGGTGGACACTTAGGGTTATTAGTGGTGGAATGGAGAAGTTCAAGACAAAGTTGAAGCAAAAAAGGTTCAATGCGGGTCAACTGCACGGATGAGGAAAAAATGCGGGCAAACAGGAAAATATATAAGGTGGAAAGGACAAAGGCTAAAGGATCAGTTACAACAGCTAAGACGACATCTTTTTAAAGACTGTATATTAAACTAGGAGACAAAGGTGGAAATAAGAAGTTCTACAAGCTTACGAAGTCAAGTGAGAGAAGGCTTGAATCAAGTGAAGTGTATCAAGGATGAAGAAGGCAAGGTCCTAATAGAGGAGATCCTCATTAAGAAAAGATGGCTAACATACTTTCATAGACTATTGAACAAAGAAGAAGACATACTTATTTTGTTGGGTGAGTTGGAGAACTCTGAGAGACATTGGGTTTTTGGGTACTGTAGGCATATTATGGTTGAGGAGGTGAAATGTGATATTAGTAGGATGGCCAAGGGTAAAGAGACAGGTCCATATGATATCCCAATAGAGTTTTAGAAGAGCGTGGACAGAAAAGGTTAGGAGTGGTTGACTAGCTTGTTCAATGTCTTTTTAAGACGGCTAAGATCCTCGAGGAATGGAGGTAGATTACAATGGTTCCATTGTAAAAGAACTAGTATGATATATGAAATTGCAACATCTATAGAGGTATTAAATTGTTAATCCACACTATGAATGTTTGGAGAGAGTGAGATGAGTGTCAAAAAGGGTAAATCTATTTCCAAGAATCATTTTGTAATCCTGATCAGGCGTTCGACCATAGAAGCCACCCATCTTGTGAGGAGGCTGATGAAAAAATATATATCAAGAAAAGAAGAGGGACTTATATATGATGTTTATTGACCTTGAGATTGTCTATGATAAAGTACCAAGATAAGTTTTGTGGTGATGTCTTGAGAGAAGAGGTGTGTCGATGGCCTACATTATAGTGTTAAAGGATATATATGAAGGAGCTAAATAAGGGTAAGAATGATGGGAGGAAACTCAAAGCACTTTCGTGTGGAGATCTTAGTTCATGTTTTTTGCCTTAATGATGGATGTATTGACGTAAGACATTAAAGATGAGGAGTCATGGTGTATGCTATTTTTGGATTACATAGTACTGATTGATGAGACACACAATGTAGTTAATTATAAGTTAGAGGTGTACATGGAGACAAACTTTAGAGACTAAAGGGTTCACGTTGAGCAGGACAAATATACAATATTTAGAGAGCAAATTCAATAATTGATGCTTGAGGTAGGTGTGGAAGTGAGACTTGACATACAAAATACCCTCAAGAGAGATAATTTCAAGTATCTGGGGTCTGTAATCCAAGGGAAAGGGGATATCAATGATAATATCACATAACATATTAATGTGGTTTGGATGAAGTGGAGGCTTGCTTGTCACTATCCAAAAAGCCCTAGTCATGATGAAACCTACCATAACCCACCGATTGGTAAGTCAACCCATAATAGGCATATTGGGCAGAATCAATAACCAACCAGTAATTTAAAGCATTAGACAAGAAACACAGTGAAATGAGAAATAACAATAATATATACAAAGCAGGATTACAGGATCCAATCCCATGACCTGGTGGACGATAGAATGGAGCTACTATACAAGTAGAAGTTCCAAAAGTGGATCAAAAGTACACACTTGTCTCAAATACAAAAGACTAGTCAAAAACAATATACATATAGAGATAAGTAGAAGTAGGACATCATCAACTCACTCTCTATGTCGAACATATGCTCCAAGAAGTCTTGAATCATCATTGTCGGCTAGCGCTCAGATCTGCATCAAGAAAACAGATGCAGGGTGTAGCATGAGTGAAAAAAATAGGTACCCAATATGCATCATAGGCCGACTGAGCTTCGAAGGTAAAGACAATTAAAAAAAGGGAGAAAGTATCAACAAGTAAAGGCTATACGAGTGAAGCGAAAATGAAAGACTAAATATAGAGCTCATAAGTCTAGAAACGGATGAAACTGAAAAGTAAAGAAACTAGTTATAACCTAATTGGATCTCCATAAGCCCTTGAGTACATAAAAGAGCTAAAGGATAAAAATTATAAGTATTCCAAAACCAAAACGACCGTCCCCGGACTTTAATCATGGTGAATGCATTCTGTCTAACCCAACAGAACCATCATGTCAGAACATAAACCCGACTAGTAGAAGTGTACCATGACTTAAATTGTGGTTGGTAGAAATGCACGCAGGCCTTGAGTCATGGCTAGTAGACATCAAATGCCTCCAAATCACATGCTCTTCTCCATGTGGGAACACACCATAGGGAGAAAATCATAATCAGAATCACCAAGGACCATTCCAAGTTGAAATTCAAGACTGATCCAATATAGCCAACATAGCCAAAACTCGCAAAAAGATTACAATGGGGACGAAACATACGAGAAATCATAGATCAACTATTATAAGAGCTGAGTTGTCGCCTAGCTAAGAGTTCATACTAGTAAACCCAAGTGTGCTATATCACTCTACATGGAGCTAATCCGTCCAAAGCGATGTTAGAGAATTTCTAAGGAAAAAAAGCTCCAAATTGCAAGTATAAGACAACACTAGCCTACACCTACGATAAGGACAAGAAAAAACTACTAATCAATACAATCCATAATAGAGAAACCACAAGGAATGATACAATCAATGCAGCTAAAGTAGGCATGCTCAATTCCTCGAAGATAAGGCTTAGGCAAGCGTTCTAACTATTAAACATGATTCAAATTAGAAACACATGCCAAGACTAGCTAATCAACATGAATTTACTAGTACAACTCAATCTAATGATCGTTAAGTTGTAACCTACCTCAATTCGTACCGCACACGCTCCAAATCCACTATACTGGAGCTTACCCCTTCCAAACTGCATCTGACCACTGCCACAGTGATAAATAAATGATTACAACATTAATACAGATGTTTTGAAACCCAAATCGCAACAATTGAAGACATATACAAAAATGAATCAAAATAGCATTATAGGACTTGTATTGAGAATTATGAAATTTACTCCACCCATTGGTCTCATATAGCTTTAGGAAATTGTTCCCCAAGAACGGGCACAATTTGAGCTTTTACAACAAGACAAAATAGTTCATGCAATAACAATAAATATAATTCACTATTAAAAAGGGAAGAGAAGATCTTCAAGATAAGAATTTACCACCAATGTGATTCCCCCACACCGTCCAGATGGTCAAAATATGTAGTTCCAACAATTCCTGACCAAATGCAAGGAAAATCAACTCAATCAGAGCTATAGACACGAAATAATTGAACTCACAGAGTTGCACAATGATCAAATTTTCAGGACTAGTCTTTTTAATTTGATCAGTTAAATGCTTTCATGATCGCGGTGGTCAATAGGGTGAGGCCAACCCTGACCTTTCTTCGCGAACGCGGCATCCAATCTGCAAACGTGAATGGTCAAGGTCCCACCTCTCCATGAACGCATAGTTGAGCATGTGAATGCGGTGACCAAATCTCTTGGTCTCCAAGAATACAGCTCTAAGCCCGCGAACGTGAAGAACAAAGGCATGGTGCACCAACAAAGGTTTCCCAAGCTCAAGTTGGACTTGGAAAAATGCCTTGTTAGGGCCTCAGGATTTGTTCGGAACCCCATGCACACAAACATACTATGCTACCCTACAAAAGTCGACATTCCAAACTCAATGAAGATGTCAAAACTTCTAACTGAGGTTGTCTCTACAAAAAGTGGATGCTACACCCAATCTCCATTTTAAGCCAAAATCCATGATGTGGCTCAAAATAAGCCTAGAAGTCTCAGGGTCTGCACCAAAGGTCTTTTTAGACCAAACTCAATGTTTTGCATATAATAAAACCATTAGAATTGCATTTTGAGGCCATCTACCTAATGTTTTCACCGAAATCAACTGTTCATATTTCAAAATCTCCAAAACACAAAAACTCACATAAAATCAAATAAACGACCAGGTGACTAAATTGTCGATCCCAGCAAGTCATAAATGTTTTGGGTCGCTACAGAAACTCTCTAGATGTTGAAAATAACCAATAAAGAGGAAATTAACTAGTGGGTCATTAAATTTCCACTAGAGTCTTGCGTGATAAAAATGTACCACAGAAACTCAAAGGTAAGTTATATAGAGTAGTGGTTAGAAGAAGATTTTTTTATGGGACTTAGTGTTGGCCAGTCAAGAACTCCCATATCTAGAAGATGCATTTTAGGGAGATAATGTTGTTAAGGTAGATGTGTTTTCATACTATGAGCGATAAGATTAGAAATGAGGATATCTGGGATAAGGTCGTAGTGGCACTGGGAGTGGCTTTTATGGTGGATAAAATGAGGGAAGTGAGACTCGGATGTTTTGAACATGTGAAGAGTAAATGCATAGACACACTAATGATAAAGAGTAATAGGTTGGTTATAGAGGTTACAGTAAGGGGTAGAGGCAGGCCAAAGAAGTATCCAGGAGAGGTGATATGACAAGATATGATACAATTTCATGTTATCGAGGATATGACCGTAGATAGGAGGGTGTGAATGATGCGTATTAGGACAGAAGGTTAGTAGGTAGCGTAATGTTATCTTACATAGGTTTATTGGTGTTTGCGATGGTACTAGTCATATTATTTTAGTTCTTGTTTTTTTTATCATTGTTTATTATTGTTTTCAATAATATATCCTAGTCTGTTGTTGATTGTGTTTCAATTATTCACATTATTTTATCATTGTTTTGTCTCCTATATGGTAATCGTTGCACTGTTCCTTGTTATTTTATATATTTTCTTGACTGTCTCCTTCTTCTTTATATCAGGATTTATTGCATTTAAGTCGAGGGTCATTTGGAAATTGTATGCTTACCTCCATAAGGTGATAGTAAGTTTTGCGTACATTCTACCTTCCATAGGCCTTACTTGTGGAATTTCACCGCTTATATTATTGTTGTTGATAGAAGACATCCTCCCGCCCCCGCTCTTAAGACTATTTCTTTAGTTTGATTAAAACAAAAATGTTACAATGCCTTCTTGTTAGAGAGTTTGTATGGCCTCACTTCATCAAAATGGACTCAAAACATAAACTCAAAAAAAGACAAAAGTTGCAACTAATAGAAGACAAAACAGGAAAATAGGACAAAATCATAAAACCACAAACCAAGGTCCTTCAATAACCTAAAGCCTAAGCTCTAAGTCATTCTCCCCAACCAAGGAAACAACATTGGTTCTCTAGATTGATGAATGGATTAATTCAATAATCCTCGCGGCCAATGCATCATTCATATTTAATTGGATCTCATATAGATGCAACTTCTTAAAACCTCTTACTAGAGACAAATCCAACATATGAGCATTTCCTAAATCAATGTAAGATACTATTGTAGAAAACATACGTTGTTGTTAGTGAACTGATGAGTCAATAGTAGATCTCTATTGTTGTTGATAATCGAGAAAATGGAACAAACACTTCTATTTTGCGGGTTTTTTAACCCAGTCGTCCTTGGAGCGAACCTTTGTATGACCTGCTATGGCATGGCTTGAAGTAAGGAATTGCTTACAATTGATGCATTAGTACAATAGAAGTGTAGCCTAAAGTATCTCACAAGAGGGGCTACGTTCCTCCAACTCTCGCTCCAAAATTTAAGTGAAGTCAATAACCCCCAAAACTAATCACTTTCTATCAATTTGGGAAAACAAAGTTACCTTATCATCAAGCGTAGGATATAAATTAAATAAGGCACATGAATGGCAATGAAGTCTCATTTTGATAGGCACTTTTTTTTATCTCCTCCGAAATAATTTCACCTAGATTTCAGGAAAGAAACAACTGAAGTCCTTTTCAATGTTTAAATCACATCGCTCACAACCTTAGAATACCATAGATTTGCATGGAAGGTTCTTGAAATATTCTAGGTTTGTAGAGTATTCTAGAAAGGGATATTATTTGTAAATATGTACGAACTTATATAATAAATATTATTTTCATTTTAGCCACAAGTGACTAATATAAATATAGAGGCATTCATTGCTAAACGAATCAAGCAAATAATTCAAGTTCTCTCAAATACAAATCTCCCTCGCAAGAAAATTATGAGGGAGATTTGTATTGGAGAGAACTTAAATTATTTGGTAGATAAGTTTTCTGATGCAAATCTGTGGAAATATAAGGTTGTCAGCAATGTGAGTTCAACATTGAAAGTGAGGACCAGTTTAAGGAGGCTTCTAACATTACTGCTCCTCTGAGAGCTCCCCATGATGCACCATGATTCTAGTTAGGGAGTCCCTACCTTCCTGTATGCTTTATTTTATGAATTATGGACAATGTGTGCTTTTCAGTTGGGGGTGGGGAGTTTATTTTTGTTATGATATTATGAGATATATTGATGGTGGTCAGTTCTTGGTTGTTGTTGTGAGATGTTATGGATACATTTGTATGCCCTTGGTTGCATGATTTGTAATTTTTTTATGCCCTTATGGGCGATGTTTCTACTTGATGTCTTTGATTTTATTGATGTGTTGATTGCTCTCACTGGGCTTGTTGTAATGCTATGTGGAGTGCATGCCTAATTTGCCTCTTATTAATAGTGTGTTAATAAACTCCATGATTTTTTTTCATGATAGTTCTTTTTCGAGTTGTGGATTTGTTTTATTGTATTGATTTTTTTTGTCGAACCGAGTGGCTTTTTACTATGATTTATTTGAATTCTTCTTATAAAAAAAATTAAGAAAAGAAAGGAGATATAAGGGGTGTAAAGAATATTATGTTGGTGCATGAAGAGATATAATATAGACTAAAAGCTTATGTTTAGGGGTGCACCATGTGAAAAGCCTTGTTGAAGATAGAGAACTTATGTTTGAAAAGAGCTCACAATAGAGCAAATTGCTATATGTGCTATAAAAGACGTTTGCCAAAAAATATGGTCACTCCTTTTTTCAAAAGAGCTTAATGTGTGTTTGAATAAAATATGTAGGTGTAAATAAGGAAACTATATGGGGTTAAACTTCGTAAATAAGTAGTGTTTAGGGAGGCAATGAGTCACTCAATTATCAATGTGATTCCCATAAGGCCTAGATTATTTTGAGCTATGTGAATCTACATTAGTAGTGAATCACATGAGGGTCAAGCCTATGGTTCTCCTTGCATGCCTTTTGAACATCTTGGAGAGAGTGAGAGCAAACTCTTTCTATCATGCATCCCATTTATGTGAAGTAGCCTACTTGTGTGTGGAATTCTCACTACCGGAGAGTGTCATTTCAACCTTAATAAGGGGATGTGATGTCGCACTCTCAATTAGGATTTATTTTACTTGAATTTAAGACTTACTAACCATTGATTATTTTACATGAGAAAAGGGTAAAAATTGTAAGAGGGATTCATTAGCAAGGATTTGGGCTTTTACACATTTGATAATTGCTGCTAGAATACCATGCATTATCAATAGTACCCATAAACAAATCAATGACCTCTTGTGAAAAACCAAATCTTTTTAAAACAACACTTAGAAATTGCCATGACATCCTGTCATAAGCTTTGACCATGTCTAACTTAATAACAACATTACCATCCTTATTTTTACTTTTGATACTTTGAACAATTTGTTGAGTGAGCAAGATGTTCTCAGTAATGAGCCTCACTTTAATAAAACTACTTTAATTTTTAGAGATCATTTTTGAAAGTAAAGGGTTAAGCCTTATTGACAAAAATTTAGTAATAATTTTACAATAAAAATAACTAAGAGTAATAGAACGCATGTCAGAGAAATTAGTTGGACAATCTATCTTTGGAATCAAAGCTAAGAGGGTATGTGTAAAAATTTATTCAGTTTTCTTCTTTTGAAGAAAAGTTGAACAAATTCAATCACCTCCTCTTTGATTATATCCCAACAAAATTGAAAAAACTTACCTGAAAAAAACTATGAGGGCTCATGTTGAAAACGGCGAAGATAGAGAACTTATGTTTGAAAGGAGCTCAAAATAGTGCAAGTTGCTAAATGTGCTATAAAGATGTTTGTCAAAAAATATGGTCACTCCTTTTGTCAAAAGGGCTTAATGTGTGTTTGAATAAAATATGTAGGTGTAATAAGGAAAATATGGAGTTAACTTCGTAAATAAGTAGTGTTTAGGGAGGCTATGAGTCACTCGATTATACATATTCCATTCTATTACCCTAGCCAATATGATTCCCATAAGGCCTAGATTATTTTGAGCTATGTGAATCTACATTAGTAGTGAATCACATGAGAGTCAAGCCTATGGTTCTCCTTGCATGCCTTTTGAACGTCTTGGAGAGAGTGGGAGAAAACTCTTTCTATCATGCATCCCATTTGTGTGAAGTAACTTACTTGTGTATGGGATTCTCACTACCGGAGAGTGTCATTTCAACCTTAATAAGGGGATATGATGTCGCACTCTCAATTAGGATTTATTTTACTTGAATTCAAGACTTACTAACCATTGATTACTTTACTTGAGTAAAGGGGAAAAAATGTAAGAAGAATTCATTAGCAAGTATTTGGGCTTTTACCCATTTGATAATTGCTGCTAGAAATAGAGTAATTTACTTGAGCTAAATTGGTTGTTTAATTAGAAACATTTTAGGGTTTGACAAATCCAAAAGTGAATTGCCTTTGTATATTGGGAAATTGTAAATTCAGGCAAAGTCAATGTTACCCATGTCAATATCATTTGATAATCAAATGTTATAATCCAATTGGATGCTATAGACTCATGCTATAACATCCTTAGGTTCTCAATGTCAATTGTTTGAATCAGATTTGTATTTCAATTTAAATATGTTGGATAATTTAGTCCCCCCCCCCCCACACTTAATTTCCCGTTACTTGCAAACAAATAATGAAACATAGACATAGAAATCACTCTTATTTCCTTGAGTTCGACCCTGACTCATAGTTGAGATAAATATATTGTAAATGACCATTTATATTTCTTTTTAAAAGGTGTACTAGGACATTATCACTTATCAGCGCACCCCCAAGCCACAAGATAGGCCTCATGGTGTGCTCAATGCAAATTCGGGTACAATTTAGGAAAACCTTTCGGGTTAACCCAACCCGGTACACTTATTTTAAAACTCATCCCTCAATTTTTCCCGTTATTTTCTCACTTCCTGCACCGCTGTTCTTGCAATTTCTCTCAATAAAACCGCGAAGCACACACCATTTTCAATCTTCTTCTTCTATTACTTCATTAAGCTTCAAGGTTAGTTTTATATTAATTTATACTCAATTACTTTGTTGTTTAAAGGTTAGTTTTCCTAAACCCATTGCTATTCTTGCCCTTATTCCTGATGAATGTTTAAAGTTGATAATGGACCTGGGATTTTAATCATAAATTGTTGGGTTATTGCTAAACATTAATGGGTAATGGAGAACAAGCTTAAAAATTAATATAAAACCTAAAAGTATGGCAGCCCTAGGGTTTAACTTTTGAAATTGACTTGCATAAATTGTAGTCTGTTACTGCATTATTGTTGAAATTGGTTATTATTCATCGATATCAATTAGTTGGGGAAGTCTAAGTACATTACAAATAGCCCAGCAAGTCATCTCCTGAGTCGGTGCCTTCATCTTCTCTAGTGCTATCAGTATAGGAGCTTTTAATGGTGTGGGGTACTTAGAGTTGTTTTGTACCTAATAAGTAGTTGGAGATCTGGCCCTTGCTGGAATCAATTCTTTCTTCCTACCTCGAACACCTCTTCTATCTTGTCCTCTAACGCGAGTCACAACAGTAGAAATTTGCTTGGGTGCCTTTGCTCTACCTTCTCTTGAACGTGTCCTTACTATATTCGACAAAAAAGAGTGAAAGAGTTAGATTTCAATTTTATCACTAGATACCTATTCAAATCAAGTAATAGAGTGAAGGAAAGAAGGAAGTGAGTTTTTCATGGTGTCTTGTATCCTCTCGAAGAGACATACAAACGTCTCAGTACAATTCCATAAGACTCTACTAGACATGTTCTAGTATGACGAGATCCATAAACCTAGGGCTCTAATACCAATCTTGTCATGACTTAGATTGTCGTGAGTGGTACCCACAATAACCTCCTTAGTGGGTGAACTTAATCTTACCAACTAATGTACGCTAATACTAAATCTTAATCATAAAGTGAAGCATTAAGACAAGAAATAAAGTATCAACCATAATAAATTGCATTCCCAATATATGAAAGTCATCACACTAGAACTCTAACCATCAAATGTCTAAAAGTAACAAAAACTAATAAACTAGGTCAATGTCTTAAAAGGAAATACATTTATCATTAGAAAATATGTGGTTGCCTCGACGAAAGTAGCTCACCCTCAGATTTGAATATAATTACGCTAGATGTGGGACTGCATAGACATCTCTGGATCACAATATACACTCAAAAGAAAGTGCAATAGTAAAATTAGTACAATTAGAATGTACTAGTAGGTATCATATGTTGATTCAGACTAGTAACAAGTATATAAACACAATCCATAAAATAAGCATAATGTTCACTTCACAGTCAACAAAAGTCCCACAATCAAGAAATCATCAACCATATGTGTAGAAATAAATGGTCTCACTCCAAACATATCAATATCATTAGCCAATGGACATATAACTCACCACTACAGAGATAATCATCATAAAAAATACTGTAATCAATAAGCAGTCACACACAATAAGGAATTCGCATTGATATCATAGCTATATGGCTGATGTATGTCATCAGTCTCACCAGTCCCTCACACAGTATATATACATGTATGATAGAATGTATTTAATCTTACTCATATAGTCATGTACTACATAAGACCTTGGATATCCATGCACCATATTGGTGTGGTGCCCGATCAATCACTTGTACTAGTACGGTACTAGATATGACACACAACTGCTCTTCATTAAGGTCACATTAGACTCGAACCACTCATCATCAGAACATTATATATATTCTTATCATTTCATTGTATCTCAATATGCTCTCTGCTAAGTTATCCCTGAGGAAATCAAGTATAGTATAAATCATAAGTGCACATAATAAATTATTCACAACTTATTTAGGAAGACCAATCAACATATTTTATATATTCATATCGAATATGAAGGACTAATCAAAGTCTCACATGAAGGTAGAGTTGAAAGGAGGTCATATCGCTGAAAATATATGTTGGAGGCCAATGAATGTACTGATTAGGAGATTTGGTGGGAACCTAGATAAGAACACTCTAATGTTTATTTTGATAACTAGAGAAAGTTGGGGTCATAACATTATGTTCTTCTAACAACCTATCTAGTCGTTATGGAAAGTTAGGGCAATAGGACCCTTGAAGAGTTCCCATAGTCCATTGACCTAGTAAGAAGAAAAAAATGGGGAAGTTTAAAACAAACATCTCTTAATTATTGTGATTAGTTGTGTCATTATGTTATGTTGTATTCTATAAGAGATGACCTTTGTAAGAGACTTTGAAACTGTATAGAGAATTCAAAACTAGTAGTTGTAATGCTACTAGTAAAGTAAAGTAAAATCCACAAGTGGATTTATATTTACTTTTGGTGGAGGAGCATTCTCTTGGAAATCATCTAAAAATACAAGTGTCACTCACTCTACAATGGAATCTAAATTTATTACCTTAGATAAGGTCAATGAAGAAATTGAATGACTTCGAATTTCTTAGAAGAAATTCCATTCTAGCCCAAACCTGTGGGACCTATATGCATACGTTGTGATAGTCAAGCAGAAATAGGTAGGGCACGACGTGTCATGTACAACAGAAAATCTCATCACATATGACAAAGACTTAATACCATAAAACAACTACTTTCTAGTGAAATTATTATGATTGACTATGTAAAGCCTAGAGATAATGTGCCGGATCCACTAACAAATGGCCTAGATATAGAGGTAGTTGAAAGAATCTAAGGGGATAAGTTTAAGGCTTAGGACAATTTATCATGGCGGTAACTCTACCTAGTAGACTCAAGATCCAAAGAGCTAGGTTCAAGTAGATAAAACAAAATTGTGACTAACAGTTCGATATTTTCAAAAATATCAATCCATTATCACGATGAAGACAATGTTTAGGAACAAGGATAAAATATTAAGGCTCTTTAACGAGTTAATAAAGCTTAAAGTTTTCTAATGATTTAGTAAGTTTGGTAGATTTGATCAAATATTGTATCTAAGCAATGACAAAGTTAGAAATCAATTATGTGAGTGTGAAGTGTAAGTCGTTTCAAAGAGGATGATTGTAAAAGCTCATTTCTTTATACACTCATGAAACTATGAGGTGTTCATGGTTGAAATGAACACAACCGTGATAACCATAGAGGATAAAGGATTGATTGTGTGACGTGTGGTTGTCTAGGTATACACCAAAGCTCGATGGTTCAAGTATATCAAATCTACCAATTTACCGAGTAGATCCGAGATATGTTCACTACAGAAAGTTCAAAAGGAAACCTACTTATCTAGACGCAATTAATTCTCGCTTGTAAAGTACATACTTGCTTGTTTCTTTGTCTTAGAGTCGTTTCCCATTCATGCGGGGGATTGTTGGGTTTTATTAAGAGTTGTGATGAAAAGTTGTGACTTTTATGAAGAGTTAGACTTTTATGGAAAGTTGTGACTTTTATGAAATATTGTGATCTTTACAAAGACTTGTGACTTTTCCAAAGCAGTGTGACCTTTATGGTAAAGCGCATAAGCACATGTTCACACTATCCTTTGTTGCCTATAAATAGAGGGATTTTCTCTCATTTTAAAAAAGGAATTTTTGGACTTCTTCTTCTACTGCTAAATCTAGAATTATTGTACGTTACTACCATTGAGTGATTCGATAACATCATGATTTAGGTACCAATAAACCGGTGAATAAGATCATTCTATCCTGGGAGGATTCAATTAACCTCTGATAGTTGAGCGGAATAATTTCATAAAGGACACCCTATTGATGTTTGCGTAATAAAGACACAACTTCCAATGCAAGTGTCTACGATCGTATAATAGTAAAGTAACCCAACTAAGGGTTGGGGTCGAGTCCCAAGGGAGCGGTGCCTCAAAATTAGTGGTTAAGCGCGAAAGTGCTAAAAATAACCATAGCTAAAGACTTTATCGAATGAAGACATGACAAATTAAAGGGTTTGACACGAGTGTCAATTATCAATGGGGGGTCTGTAAACAAGTAAAGAGCAAAATCAACAAAAATAAAGAGAGATACGAATGTGGAGACGGGATTCTTGGGATGTGATAGGAATACGGGCTAAACTAGACTATTGGGTACATGTTTTGATAGTAAATTCGCTGAATATTTGTGACTAGGCTAGAATATAGTGGGGGTAAATTCTCTCTCAAGCAACTTACCCCGAATCAACCTGGTTTCTCTCGAACACCGAGTTGCCGCTTTAAGCATAACCTCCGCCTTAGTCCACTCACTCTCTCGAGCTGAGTGTGTGGGAGAAGGACTAGGGTTCACTCTCTCGAGGTGAACCTCACGTCGACCCAATCCCACCAGCCATCAATTTAGTAGTCTTAATTTTACGACCTCTCTCTCAAGCAAGAAGAAAACACAAAGGTGAAATGGTATTTGCAACTACAATTTCATTAAGTTCCACCACAACTACTAAACGAAATCATACTTACACAACAAATAAACCATAAACAAGCAAGACCCAACAGATAATCTAACCCATATTCACAAAATCACACCCTAAGAATTGGGGTTTTAGCTAGACATGTAAAAGAGATAAAAAGTTATACCAATCTCAGTTTCCATCAATGGGTATGCAAGATTAAGTCTTAAAACAAGTCAAGAGTGAATAATCCACAAAACCCAAGTCCAAAATCTTACAGTTGAATCTTCAAGTTCTTCAAAACCCTCTCCAAACTTAGAGAGAATATTGTCTCTCAAAATTGTATTCTAAACTTAATACAACTAAAACTGACTGCTAAGAATAAAAACTGAACTAGTATTTATAGTTTTCAGAAAATGTGTTGCGAAGGAGCCATTCGGCGCAGTTAATCGGGATCGCCGATACACTCGGCGATCCGCCCTTTGGTCTGCTTCATCGCCTTTCAGCTCTTGTCTTTAACATCTTCGCATCCTGGATCATTGGGCAGTATAGTACTGCTCTGCAGAACTGCTCGGCGACACGCCGACAACTCTATTTCACCGCCGATTTGATTTTTTCCTTCAGGGCTCAGTATACTAGAACAAAAGGCGAGGATAAGACCTTTTGGTGACTCGCCGAATGGGTTCGGCGATTCTTAGATCTTCATTTCTTTGTTCTTTTAGCTGCCTTTGTTCCTTTTTGCTAAGTAGTGTCCATGCTTTCCCTCAAACTCGAAATACCTGAAACTTAAGGGTTTTCATCAGAATAAAAACTGAACTAGTATTTATAGTTTTCAGAAAATGTGTTGCGAAGGAGCCATTCGGCGCAGTTAATCAGGATCGCCGATACACTCGGCGATCCGCCCTTTGGTCTGCTTCATCGCCTTTCAGCTCTTGTCTTCAATATCTTCGCATCCTGGATCATTGGGCAGTATAGTACTGCTCTGCAGAACTGCTCGGCGACACGCCGACAACTCTATTTCACCGCCAATTTGATCTTTTCCTTCAGAGCTCAGCATACTAGAACAAAAGACGAGGATAAGACCTTTTGGTGACTCGCCGAATGGGTTTGGCAATTCTCAGATCTTCATTTCTTTGTTCTTTCAGCTGCCTTTGTTCCTTTTTGCTAAGTAGTGTCCATGCTTTCCCTCAAACTCGAAATACCTGAAACTTAAGGGTTTTTATCATATATTGAGACAAAATATACATTTGAGGACACAAATTCTATCGAAACATAGCCCTAAATGAGTCCAATTTGTGAACTCATTAACACCCCCAACTTAAATTTTTGCTTGTCCTCAAGCAAACTCAAGTTCAGTCGTTCAAAAAGGGTGTCTCGAATAGTGCTACACAAGACTCAATCATGAATGCACACAACAAGACTCAATTT
>JAJOOR010037217.1:0-11836 GCA_036250505.1 Solanum acaule | reverse complement strand
TCATGTAACTAATACTTATTAAACTTATTTTAGCATGATTTAGTACTTTTAAATTATGATCATTTTCATTATGACTTGTTAATTTGCAATATTTGTTTCACGCGATTTCATTATTATTATTTTTGTTGGATATTTTAGTGTCATTAATCATATCATATTGTGTTATTTTTTTAAGAAACACCTTAGATAGTAGTATTTTGGTAGGACTAAAAAAATATTTGAAGTACAAGTAAATTATATGTTTGTATGAATACTTTACCGGAAAAACCCGAGGTTGAAAACCCCAAGTTTTATTGATTTGGTTTGGTTTATAAATTAAAAAATCCGACACAAACGATTTGGTTTAATATTTGAAAGAACCTGAACCAACCCGATCATGTACACCCCTACTAATCGAACTAAAATGGTGACAAGTGTCATGTGCTTGAGTCATGATAAATATGATATCAGTATAATGATAAGACAAACCTCACTGAGGACACTGATTCATAAGATCGAAGTGGTGTATGTGATACCTTGATGGAGGATTGACTGACGAGAGTAGGTCAAGCAGAACTAAAAGATTTTTAAGTTAACAAACTTTTTAAAATGAGGTGTACATGAATTTCATATTATATATATATATATATGATAGATGAAAGTGGATAGTTTTATAAGTCATGAATTCAAATTTAGAATATGAGTTGTACATACTCTTTCAGGCTTGATGATATAATAGCATTAGAGAGGTAAATTCATGAGACATTATATCAAAAAAAAAATACGTGTCATGAACTTAGACAGACCGAAAGCAAATCTTAGAGTGACTTTATCATTAATTTGTCAAATTTTACCCACTAATACTAAGCCGACATGTTATCAACAGCCCATGTTCCAATTTCTTGGTTGTTAACAATTTGATTGACTAATTAATTGTGATTTTCCCACCAACTTAAAGCTGATAATTACTTCATGGGATAAACATCTTCTTAATGGCTTTAATTTGATGCCACTAATTTTCTATCAACTTTAATTTGAGAAAATTCAAATTATGGGTGTGATCCCACAACTATCAAGTTTTGTCTATCTTTAATCTCTGTCATGCACTAGTACTATAGATTATCTACAACTTTCATAATTGAAATAAATAATTCTCCGTCAAATAATATTTAATAAACATAAAATATATATTTAATTTGTCTAACGATTGTCATTATTTTTATCGATCAATCAAATGTGTAACCTGCCTTTCCAATAATGATACTTGAAACTGACTTGGAACCTGCCATTAGGAGGATTATCCAAGAAGATTAAATGGAATATTAACTAACAACCTTAATTATCATGTGGTTAGTCTTGGATTTTCTATGTTCATACTACATAGTCACTTAACGTTACATCACAATTAGATGGTTTTGAATAATTTGTTTTTTCTCCAAGCTCATTGGCTAAGTTAATTAATTATTAAGTCTAGTCATTATCACTAATGACTTTGACAAAAAAGGTAACCAAGATATTTTTTATTTTGTTTAATGAATAAGGGGTAAACATGATATATAATTAACCAAATTCCACTATGAGGGAAAAAAAATGAATGGTTATATAAGACAAAACACACATTCACATGCATGGTATGGACGATTTTGGGTTTGATGATAGTGTTGCCTAAAGAACAAATCTATGAAATTTACTGGAACAAAGCAAATATATATATTATGTCATGATGAGGATGTGTTGTGACAAGTATTGTATGCAACAGAGAGATGGACTTCCACGAGAAAGACTGACAGACTTCTAAGTTTGCAATCCGGTATATCCACAATCTGTAGAAGGGTGCATAAGACATCTTAAGCGTTTTTCATAGGAAAAAGTGAGATATGTGAGGTGCTATATAAGTGAGAGTATAAGTTCACTTGATTTGGACTCATATAGATCAACTGATCAAGAGATTCGTCGAGTCAAACAAATGATATGTATCATGAAATTGTGTCAATGATCGTATAAAAGTGTTAAAGCTCAAACAAAAATAGCATGCATATATAGCATATTGTGGTTTGGACTCGACGATGACATAGATCAAGAGACAAAGCTACGAGGTTCATTTTAAGTCAAACAAACAATACATATTATAAACTTGTTCAAGGACTTGCTCCACGGGCACCTTTATTGTTGAATTCCATTGTTTTACTATGAGAGTTTAATATTATTATTCAATACGTTCGAATTTTTTTTCTTCAAAAAACAAGACTTTTTCCTATCAACAAGAGTATTAGATAGTTGTTCTCAGTGTGCCTTTCATGGCTCACGAAATTGGATCGTAACACTTAATTTGATGAGTAATATTTTATTTTTAAAAAAATGTTATCCATTGTAGCTAGTCTATATATTATATGCAGATCTGCAAATGATTTTGTTTGGTATTTTGATGGAATATATTGGACATTATATTATCTTTAAATTAGTTGAAGTACTATAGTCCATTTATTGTTAATAATGTCATCATTATAGTTATCAACTCATCATACGGATAATGTGATTTTGTGAGTGGGATAGAACATACGTAAACTTTATTTCTATTTTTGTAGGACAAAAAAATTATTTATGATAGATCAGAGAATGTTATATCTAAATCATTTTTCAATATAGACGGAAGAAAGAAGTAAACTTATAGAATTAATGGCTAGTTAATTTATCAGATGTTACCTGTGCTCACCTTCTAAATGTGTATGCACATGGAGGGGTCTTAAATTAATTAATTAGTTTAAAATAATCAATTTTTAAATATTTAAACTTGAAAATGACATTAAACTTTTCTTTTATTATTCTGGAAAAATGATCAAATTTATCTTTTACTATTAATTGAAATTGAGCAACTTTGCCTTGTTTTAAACGTTTTGTCTAATAATAATCTCAATGTTAGGAAAAGTCTCATTTTTTGTATGGTCAAATTACACTTTTAGTTAGTAATATTTTCTTAATGAAAGTGTAGAGAAACCTTGACAAATAAATTAAACCAGAGTAATTAACAACTTTTACTAACTTATTGGAAAGTAAGAGAATAATATTCGCCAATCGAAAACTAAATTATTTTGTCGAAAACTAAAGTATATTGCCATATTTTGCATAAATTTAAATTAGTTGGAGTCCTCAGAGTAGATATCGAACATCGAATAAAAAAAACAATTCAACAATTTCATTACTTTCCTTCTATTTTTCCTTTTCTAGAGGAGTTTTTACAGGGATATATAATGATGAAACATCAAGTTGTGCAGACTAGATCTTCATCTTCTATGTTGCACATGTGTCGAATTCTCCAAAAGGATATTACTTTTGAAGAATTCGATACACATAATCTCTTGACATTTTTGAAGAGTCCAAACAATATAGATGAAATGGGACTTCACTATATAATTACATAATGATCTTTTATATTTATATACTTAAAAAATAAAAGCAAGATTTTTATTTACATGGAGAGAAATAAAGAGAGGAAAAATCAACCATGGTAGTTGACTAACATAGATAAAGGCACAAGACAAAGTCCTTTCTTCTTCAAGTCTGTATAGCCTCTTTCCACTTTGTGCACTTCTTGAAATTGTCTTGAGCTACCTTCATTTCCCTACAATATCATCAATAACCAAAAATTATGAAAATATTAAAAAAAAAAAAACATATTCTATATTATTATGTGAGTACCTAATAGTATTCGTCCCTCGATTTATTTTTTATCCATTTTAAATATAACGTCAAAAAAAATCGATATAGCTAGTTTAATCTAATCAAGGATTGCAATCTATTTTTCAACAAGCCTAAATCCGTCAATAAACTATGATTATCGACTACTTTAATTACGTTGGTTTTCTACTTCATGAAAGATAGTAACTTTAGTAGTGAGGTGTGAGGAGCGGGTCAGATACTTTAGCTGCTTATATCTTATTCATTTTTAACTTGTCCAAATTCAATCCAACTTGATTTGTAGGATATATTACCATAAAATTTCCAGTGCTATTTTTTGTTCTTCTGTAATTGATCTCCATCTTGCTTACCTATTGATAATCACACAAGATATCAATACAATTAGATGTTGAATACATAAAAATATAATTAGTGTATTAAGCAATTATAAGTGTGTTCAATCTAACCATTGCCTACTTTCAACCTCTACAACTTAAAAATGGTAATTATTGTCACGGAGTTTCAAATTTCGCGAGTAAAATCTCACCTCCTGTGAAATTTAAAACTCGATAAATGGCTATTTTTCAGATACACAAGATCAAAAAGTGGCTAGTAAACGCTCATGTCTACCACATATATATGGTATCAATTGCATGTATCATATCAAACATGAGGTCCGATTTTAAATCTCACCGTCATCCAAAAAGAAACTAATATTTTCACATGTTTACCCCAATCAAAAACAAATAAGCCTCATAACATGCTGAAAAACATAAATATGTGCTTTTCTTGATGTCGTTTTAAACATTCAGATGAGATGGTTCAACTATAGAGAAAAAAAAAAAGTACCTTAGGACTATTGACAGGTGAGCTAGCAGTGTCTTCCAAATCAGGATCATTGATTTTCTTGTTTCTTGGTAATTTCTTCAAATTCAACTTCTTGGGAGAGTATTCATCATTCATAACTAATTTATTGTAATTTATATTACAATAATTATTGTTATTCCATGGAGCAATATTAGAAGCAGCATCAGATAATAAAGAATAATTATTAGGGCTCAAATTATCATCATCATCATCATAATTTTCCCTTTGATTATTCATTAATGAAAAATCCTCCAAATAAGTTGTCCATCCACTTTCTTCTTGTTGTTCATCTTCATTTGTTGATGATGATTTATTTTCACTTTGGTTCATTATTCTTGATTTTTTTTTTCTTTGAGGGAGTTCTTGGAAATTGGAATATGTGTTTTGTGAAATTGAGTTGATATTATATTGTTTGAGGGGATATATCATATATATATATATATATTGAGGAAAATAGGAAGGAAAAGAAAAAGTGGGCACATGGAATCTTGGTGTGGGGACAGGTGAAGGAAGTTAAAATCAATTGTTTCATTTAAATAGTTATTTTATCATGTTTAGTTGTGAAAATTGCAAAAAAAATATTTATTTTTAAAGTAAAAATGAAATTTAAAAATTATAATTGTGGTTTGATCATGAATACGTATTAAAGTTATTTTTAAATTTTTACGAGTAATATAGAGCGTAAACAATTTCGTGGTGTTTTTAAAATTTCTGAAAAAGCATAATATGTAAACATAACCTTTTATTTACTTGATTTTAGTTATTATTTATACCTTCCAACTTTAATTAGATGCGCATAAGTAGATACTTAAATTTGTATTAAAATTGAACAAGTAGACACACACGTCCTATATGGCATAATACATGTAAGACACCACGTAGAATGTCACATAGGACGTATATGTCTACTTGTTCAATTTTATATAAATTTAAATGATGTGCACACTCAAAGTTAAATGATATAAATGCAAACAAAAGCCAAATTAAAAATTATATATATATCGATTAAGCCTTCTAAAAATTATAAATTTTAACTTTAATTTTATGATCAAATAACTCCGAATTTTTTTAGAAAAAACTCATGGCCAAAGAACCAAAAAGTAAGAAAGAAAAGGTAAAAAACAAAAGTGAGAACAAATAAAAGAGATAACGTGCAGAAATGGAAAAGAACTTTTCAAGGAAGATAGAGATATTTAGTTGACCTTGTGGATTAAAGTGCTACTATTTGCATTATTTTACTATATATGTTTCTGATTTCTCACATGAAAATATGATTTGGTCGATTCATCTAAATTTGAGTGGGTTAATGACTAATATTTATTAATTTAGTTTACTTTGATTTGTCTAATTAAATAATATTTAAGAGTTTGAATTGATTTGGGCCAATTAAGTTATTTAAATTGACTTATGAATTTTTTTATCAAAATATATTTTATTTTATATATTAGATATAGTCATAATAATAAAAGAGGAAAATATGAATTTGATAACAATACTAAATTACAAATTATGGAAAAGAAACAATAGAATTAGATGTGGTAGAGTTGAGTGAGTTAGGTTATGACCTACTTATTTATAGTTTATCTTAGATTCAAATCATTGCAATTTAAGTAACTTTTGAGCGGGCTAACGTTTCACTCATTGATTAACACATCTCATTTTGATCCGTCCAAATTCAATCAAACTCATCATTTGATACATTTATTAACTATGTATATATAGCTTAATTCTATATTTATTAGTTTAATCTACTTTTAAAATTTTCAATTTGTCTTAAAGAAGCTATAGCAATACAAATAATGTGATATATTCTAAATCACAAGTTCAAAATATTTCTTAAGCACATATATATTACATATCTTGAAGACCTTAAATTCCAAAAATTAATAAATATACTTTTCTTAAAATTAGTATCAAATCACATCTTATAAATTATAAGGGAGGTCCTTCGGGATGGTTTAATTGATTTGGAGGGTGGTCATCCACATGATGACTCAGGATTGATCCCCTTTCGATGTATTTTGAGTTGAGTTTGTCTCATAAGGCTTGTCTAATGCAATTTACGTTGAGGTTGTGGCTGTAATTTGTATCGGCCACATACTTGTCAAAATAAATAGTGCCATCCCCAACTTGTCTAAATAAAAAGGTTCTAATGATCTTTGTGACTCTTTATTTTGTATAATTATTTTAATGTTTGAAAAAAAAAACATTAGGTTTACTTGGGAAAAGCTACATGAATCATGCCAATATTTTCTTAATTTGTGCAATTTATAATTGGGAAGAAACTATTGGTTAACAATGTATCCTTTTAATAAATAAGAGGAATGTTTAATTGTTTATTGTTTAATGGAAAAGATAAAATATATGAAACGATTAAAAAGAAGCCATTCAAACTGCACACGAAGGAATTTAAATTGATATATCAATATTAATTAGTTATACCATCAAACATCTCTATAAAATTATTTTCGTTTCGATATTTTTTAGTTTTTACAGCAAAATATTATTATAAAAAATATATAATATAACATAAAATAAAAAATTAATTTTACAAAAATATGATTAATAATTATATTAAAATGTTATTAAAGAGAGATCTGACTAAAGCATCTAAATAACAATATACTTATTCTTCTCATTCTTTTTTAGAGTATATGAAACGATTAAAAAGAAGCCATTCAAACCGCACACGAAGGAATTTTAATTGATATATCAATATTAATTAGTTATACCATCAAACATCTCTATAAAATTATTTTCGTTTCGATATTTTTTAGTTTTTACAGCAAAATGCTATTATAAAAAACATATAATATAACATAAAATAAAAAAATAATTTTACAAAAATATGATTAATAATTATATTAAAATATTATTATAGAGAGATCTGACTAAAACATCTAAATAACAATATACTTATTCTTCTCATTCTTTCTTAGAGTACAAAATAAGTTAAATTAAAAAATAAGAACATACCTAACATCACTATCCAACTCAATCTCAAGAAATAAAGAGAAGCATATACAATTGTGTTTTCTTTGATCAATTAATTTTTAATCTCAGCAGAAGTTGTCCAAGCAAACAACTAGCTTAGTGACCACAATAATTAATGATGTTTAGGGTGATTTTGGCATTGTGAATTTGTGATAACATGTTATGTAAGAATATATCGAAAACAATCTTTTTATCTTATAAAGATAGATATATTTTACCCTTTTTAAATAGATTATTTGCTTTTTCGTCCATATTTTATGTTGGTCTTTAATGTATGTCTTTTATAACAAACAAGTTGATATTTTCGTATTATAATAATCCACAAATTTAAGTTTAATAGACATAAATTCGATTGTTAAAAGGACATTACACAAAACTCTAAAGACCAGTCCACTTGAAAGGCAAAATTTAAAAATCAAGTTATTTAAAAGAGAAAACATATAACTAATTAAATGTCCTCAAATTAAACTCCAATTACGAGACTACAATAGATATGTTGTAATTATTGTTATTAATTTTTGAAACCGTCTCTTAAACAAATAAAAACCTTAGGTCAAAGCTACTATTTGATCAATCTTATTCAAACACATCAATTAGACATTTTCCTTTTCAAAATTGAGATAGAAAAGTTGGCAAATAAACTAAGAGAATCCACCATTTTGCAAAGAGAATTGATTAACAAAACGTTCGTCATAATCATAAGAATTTAAAAAATAAATATTTTAGGTCATGCCCATTCAGATTAGTAGAAATGGCACCAGGCATTTGCTTTTAGTCTTCCTATTTAAAAAATATTCAATTTTTAAAAATCATTTTAAATTTACCTAGTCTAGACAAACTTTAAAATGTCATTATTGAACTATGCATATTTTATGTTACGATTGAGATCTTCAAACCTCTGAGCTGGAACTTCTCAAACTTTAGTCCTAGCAGCCTAAAGTTATGAGTTGGTAATTATATCGGGAGGGTCAAGTGTATACAGACCTAATTACTTTTATCTTAGCAGTAAAGAGGTGGTTTCAATAGACCCTCGCTCACTCAAGGGGAAAATAATTCAAAATAGTCATGGAAAAAAAGTAATTGAAATACAAGAATTTGCAAATACTGACATTTTACTCTATATGTATCCTCCACAATCTTCTATGTATGGTCCTGTTCTCGGTAAGTTGAAACTGTGTCATGTCCTATCTATTCGTCTCTCTTCAATACTTCTTTGGCATACCTTTATCTCTTTTGAAACCATCCATAGCTAAGCTCTCACACCTCTACACTAGGGCATCCAAACGCATCTCCTCTTCGTATGGTTGAACCATCGTCATAGTTTGGCTTCCTGCATTTTATCTTCCACCAAAGTCATTCCCACTTTTTTTCCGAATATCCTTATTTCTAATTAATTCTTTCTAGCTAATATACCCACACATCCATCATAACATCCTCATTTCTGTAACTTTTGACTTCTGAATATGAGAGTTCTTCACTATTCTTTAACTAGGGGGTCCTAAAATGATTATTTGGTTATGCTTTAAATAAGGGTCCTTAAGAATGTGAAACTATACTCTGGAAAGTTTCAACAAGGCCCACATAAACAAAGCCCACTTATTAAAATACAATTTCTGGAAAGCCCAAGATGATTTGGGCCTAAACAAGGTCCAGATAACTTTGATTTTGCATTTTTTAGTACTCCTTTCGTTCCTATTTATTTGTCATTTAATAAAATCTATACATATATAACATTATTTTTCCTATTTTATCCTTGAGAGTTATCAGCCTTGAAAGTATGAATTTAACCAACATAAAAAAACTAAATGAATTAGTTCATGTTCATTGGTCAATTTAATTGATCAAAATAAATTAATTTATGTTCATTTATTGAAAACTTAACTTCAAGAGAGAACACTAAATAAGGATAAAATAGTAAATTTACATAGTTTCTTAAAAGACGTGAAATCTAAAATAGTGACATATAAATAGAAATTGAGGGAGTATTATTATTCAAGATGCAAGAAAAAATCCAGGATGATATAATAATGAAGTTCAAGACTCCCTAGCCTTAAATTATTTGTTGTATTTTCTTCATACACCCTTTAAAAAATATTTTCTCTGTTCATTTTTATTAATTCAGTATATTAAAAATATAATTTATATGTCACTTTTAGCATATCAAGAGAAAAAAAAACATATTTTTTGCATGGTTTACCTTAGAATTAATTACTTAGTCACAAAATATCTTTTTATGACCTAAAGACTAAATATCAATTAATATGAGCATATAATAAAATATTAATATCAACCATTACTTTTAAGAAATGTGCAAAGTTCATACTGAATAATTAAAAGTGAACGAAAAGAGAACCAATTAGGAAGAATTTTTAATTACATCATGAGATATAATTCTCTCTTCCTTAAATATTTCTTCTATTTATGTGTTATAATTTAGGTAATTGTAGCCTCAAGAATAATTACTACTAAGGGTGTGTTTGGTATGAAGGAAACCATTTTCTGGAAAATGTTTTCCAATCTTCCCATGTTTGGTTGGCTAAAATGTTTTGAAAAATGTTTTTCAAATCAACTCATGTTCCTCAAATTAAGGAAAATGACTTCCCTTCAAAACATAAGGAAAACATTTTCCGAAATTCTACTTCATCCTTCAATATTTTTTCTTACCCTATCTCGTACCACGTATCCGACCTCTCCATCCAATTTTTATTTTTTAAAAAAAATTTCTTATTTTTAAAATTTCAAATATATTTTTACCGCTACCTTCAAACTTTTGGAAAATATATTCCTGAGTCGAAAGTTTGGGTCAGATCTCAGGGTCAAATTTTGGAACAGTACTAGGGGTCTTGTCCTAATTCGAGCGTCAGGGGAGGGTCCTAGACCAATTATCAGGGTTGATTTTCGGATCATAAATTATTTTCATAAAGAATATTTTCTAGTCTCAAGCCAAAAATAAAAAATATTTTTGGAAAATATTTTCATTCACTAACCAATTATTAAAAAATATTTTTTATTCACCAACCAAACATGAGAAAATAAGTTAGACATCCACTTGTTTTCCAAGAATATAATTTCGAAGAAAACATTTTCCTTCCTACCAAACACACCCTAAAGGTAAATTGAAAAAAAAAAACTTTAAATTTTGTCTTGAATTTTTATGATAAATAATTTGAAAAAAATTAATTTTAAAAATCATGATAAATAATTTGAGACGAAGAAAGCAGGTCTTGGGATCTGTTTACTGTAATGCTAAAGCTGAACACATTAATTTTGGTGTGTGTACAATGTGCAAGGCAAGTACCCAAATCAGAGACACATTAATATAAAGCAAGCAGCCTTTCTTTTACTTCATGAATGCCAAAGTATTAATGCAATGCTTGTATACAGTATCCATGAATACTTCTTACTATTTCAAGGGACAAAATTAATTGTTAACAACAATTGACAATAACAAAACAATAATAATAATAATCAATAATAATTAATTATAATGATATACACATGTATATAAAAATTATACAAACACATTTTTGTCATTTAAATTAGGGAAAACTAAGCAAATATCTCATAAAATCAAAATAATTACAAACATATACCCGTTTATATTCATACCCCACGAAATAATTACACTATATACTCTTATAGTATCATTGACTAATGAGTAATTTTTGAACAAGAAATCTTAATGATGCCATAAAAAAAAAAATCTTATAGTATCATTGACTTATGAGTAATTTCTGAACAATAAATTTTAATGATACCACAACAATATACATATGCTTTTATAGTATCATTGACTAATGAGTAATTTCTGAACAAGAAACTTTAATGATACCACAACAATATACATATACTCTTATAGTATCATTGACTAATGAGTAATTTCTGAACAAGAAACTTTAATGATACCACAACAATATACATATACTCTTATAGTATCATTGACTAATGAGTAATTTCTGAACAAGAAACTTTAATGATACCACAACAATATACATATACTCTTATAGTATCATTGACTAATGAGTAATTTCTGAACAAGAAACTTTAATGATACCACAACAATATACATATACTCTTATAGTATCATTGACTAATGAGTAATTTCTGAACAAGAAACTTTAATGATACCACAACAATATACATATACTCTTATAGTATCATTGACTAATGAGTAATTTCTGAACAAGAAACTTTAATGATACCACAACAATATACATATACTCTTATAGTATCATTGACTAATGAGTAATTTCTGAACAAGAAACTTTAATGATACCACAACAATATACATATACTCTTATAGTATCATTGACTAATGAGT
>JAJOOR010037216.1:0-10921 GCA_036250505.1 Solanum acaule | reverse complement strand
ATCCCCTCCGTAGCTCCACACTTAGAATCTTCAAAAATCAGGTACTGGAATCCTCGCAGTATCACTCTACGGATCAACAGTACGGTCCGTAGATCAATATACGGACCGTCAATGGACACCGTGGTTCCACACTTGGTCAGATTTTCCTGATTTGTCCTCAATACCATGCCTGCTTATCTACGGTCATCACTTACGGACCGTGAATGGACCTACGGTCCGTAGATCAGCTCCGTCAATGCCATGTTTCTGCATTTCTTTCAGCTGTCTCTATACTTCCGCGCATGAACATCTTTCCTGCAAAACATGATAAAAACACATAAAAACCAATATAAAAAAGGCCCTAGACACATACAACTTGTAAGTGAAATGTATTAGAAATACCGTAAACTCACGGTATATCAATGCAGAACCCCCAAGGCAATAGGGCATCAGTACAAAATAATGTACAGAGTATGAAAGGCTGTAGACTAAGTGAGCAAGTATCATAATATACCAAAAGCAATCACGTAAGGAGATTAA
Organism: Solanum acaule; assembly: GCA_036250505.1. Lineage (NCBI taxonomy): Eukaryota > Viridiplantae > Streptophyta > Magnoliopsida > Solanales > Solanaceae > Solanum > Solanum acaule. The sequence goes on along the minus strand of JAJOOR010037216.1, from coordinate 10,402 downwards.
AATTTAAATAAGCATGTTAACCCACTACTGAATCTAAAAGTACAAAAAATGATCAAACATCAACCTAACCAAGCCCTCATAAGCTCGGCAGGTACAAACAACACACTACCTACCTAGGCCCCCATAAGCCCAGAAGGTGCCAAATCAATCTACATACCCCTATCGGTAGCCCCATGTCTTTGTAAGAAGTCACACATCCCTTTTTGGCAACAATATAGCCCCGTAAGCAGCACATAGCCCTCTTAGGCAACATCATAGCTCTGTGGTATACACATAGCACTCTTTTGCATCAACATAGCCCTGTAGGCAACACATAGCCCTCTTTGGCATCAAAATAGCCCCGTAGGCAACACATAACACTCTTTGGCATCACTATAGCCTCGTGGGCAACACATATCCCTCTTCAGAAATAACATAGTCCTATTAGACAATATCATAGCCCCCATAGGCAGATCATTGCTCAACAACTAACCACAATAGCCCCAAGGGCGACAACAAACAATTGAATAGGCTAAAGGCGAGCAATTTAGCTATAAACAATAGATATTAATAATCTCCAAGTCGTTCCTAACTTAGGGTAGTTCTTAACAGATTATGAGTCCCTAAAATCAGGGTTTATGACCACTCAATCAGCCAACCACTCACAATTACATCTACAAGATTACCAACGTTAACTACCTCTAAGGAAACATGTCGAACGAAGGGAATAACCTTAACATACCTTTCCAATTAACGCTCGAAAGACCGTAGTTCCTTCATAAAAGTTGTTCCTTATGTCCTAAGCTTCACAAACACTATATATACACAGCTGGTACACACCTATAAATAGTTCATAATTAATCTTAATTCTGTAGATTTGCCATATTGCCCCAACTTGTCGAAACGTCCATAGAAATTCATAAGAACAATCATAAAAAAGTCCCTAGATGATTACCTTAGTTAACCAAGTCTAAACCTTGAAGAAACACCAATAACTACAAATTTATATCTTTATAAACTAGTCCCAAACGCAGCTAATAGAAGGAAAAAATGATTGCCACGTGTAGAGATCACGTTTCTAGGCACGGGGGAAACATTTATTGGTAGAAATCATCAAAAACTAACCTTCATCATGCAAGAACTCCATAGGAACCCTCTCTTAGGCTTTCTCTCTAATTTGGAAGTGAAATGAAATGGTTTCATGGCTTAAAATGTTGTGTAAGCCGACATAACACATTTTTTTCCTGACCCGGATTCTGCCCCGTCAGTCCGTAGTAAAACCCTCATAACCCTTTACTCCGATGTCGGTTGGATACGGGGTTTTGTGCGTTACAAACTATAATCGTAGGCATTCGATTTAATGGGTTGTAGGACTTCTAAATCTTTATATATTGGGATAAAACATTCAAGACATTTGACCCAAATTTCAGAGAAATCTTTAAAAAAGAACTTACGATAACTTTCGCCAACTTTTATTTTGCCACTTACCTAACTTTAAAACTTGAAATACAACACTTGAACACTTAAAATATGACATACCACATTATTCTTAATTTACTACCTTCCCTCCTTGTCTTTCCACGAAAATACGAGTTAATTTAGACCATTTCAGCACTTCTTCTATATGTACTAAGTAATCATCAAACGAGTCACCAACCACCAAGAAATCATCCATAAATTCCTCTATTGTGTCCTCCAGCATATCATAAAATATAGACATCATGCAACGTATAAATGTTGCTGGTGCATTACACAACCCGAATGGCATCCTTACGAAAGAAAGTGTCCCATAAGGACAAGTGAATGTATTCTTCTCTTGGTCTTCCGGAACTATGTAGATCTGATTGTAACCCGAATACCCATCTAGAAAAACAATACAACCCGTTTAGCAAGATGATATAACATTTGGTCCATGAACAACATTGGGAAATGATCTTTCTTAGTTCACACTTTCAACTTGCGATAATCCATACAAATTCTCCAACCAGTAGCAGGCCTCATTCGAACGAGCTCATTCTTTACATTGAGAACCATAGTAATTCCTCCCTTCTTTGGCACACGTTGAACTGGACACACCCAACTACTATCAATAATCAGATAGACTACCCCAATGTCTAACCACATTATAATCTCCTTCTTCACAACCTCTTGCATCAGCGGATTCAATCTTCTTTGGTGTTTAAAACTTGTCTTACTATCCGGCATAAGTTAAGTCTTGTGAGAACAAATACTTGGTGGAATACCAATAAGGTCAACAATGGTCAATCATATAGCCCCTTTGAACTGCATCAAAACTGATGTCAACGCCTCTACTTGCCCTTCATTCAAGTCAGCAATAATAATAACTGGAAAAGTATTATTTTGGCCAGAGAACACATACCGCAAATGATATGGAAGAGTCTTAAGCTCCAATTTTGGGGATCAATAGATGGTTTTGCAGGTAGAGTTTCTCGATTCTTCAAACCCAAAACTGGCTTTTTGGATTTACAATGAGAGATATTTACCGCATCCAGTGCAACAACTAACTCATCATATTTATCAATCCCATCTCCATCAAAGTTCATGATCACAACAATTAGTGCTTCAACACCCTATCTCTCCTTAATAGACACATCTGGTTCTTCCTTAACTATATGATTCACCACCTACATTGACTTAAGATCACTTTCATACTTCATTGATCTACAGATATTAAAGGTCACCTCTTCATTATTCAATTAGAACTTCATCTTCCTCTTTCCATATCAACTAAAGCATGGCTAGTAGCAATAAATGGTCTCCCCAAAATGATGGGTACTTCAAAGTCAACCTTACAGTTTAGTTTCACAAAGTTTGCCGGAAAGATGAATGCCTCAAGTTTCACAAGGACATCTTGAAGCACCCCAATTGGTTTCTTCACAGTTTGATCTGCCATAAGTAATCGCATTGTAGTAGGTTTGGGGGCTCCTGAGCCCAACTTCTTTATATCGACAGTGGCATCATATTAATGCTACCACCCAAGTCACACAAGTCCTTTGCAAAATGCAACATACCAATAGTACATGGAATGGTAAATGCTCCAGGATCCTTCTTCTTTTTTTGCACTAGTGATCTAGTAGCAATAGCGATGCAATGCTGCAACTTGTCATCACCTTCAAAACTGATAGCCCTCCTTTTAGTCACCAAATCCTTAATGAACTTCGCATAACCTGACATTTTTTCAAGTGACTCAATCAAAGGAACATTTATTAATAACTTTTTCAGCATAGCTATGAACATTCGATACTTTCCTTCTTCCACTTTCTTAACCAACCTTTGTGGGAAGGGATATGAAGGATTCGACATAGGGATGATCTTTTGCGTCACCTCAGCCACCTTCTCATTCTGATATTTTGGCTCCTCAACTACCTTAGCTTTATCCTCTTCTTGCTCTTTTACTCTTTCCACTCCAATTAGCATAGAAGGGTCAATAGTCTGCTTTCCACCCCTAGTGGTAACTGCCATACAATGCCCGTCATTCTTTGGATTCTGAATAGTATTGCTAGGAAGTGTTCCTTATTGAAGTGGATTTGCACCTGTGGATAGCTGACTCAGCTGCTCAATCTGTCTAATTGACATTGCATGTGACTCAACTTTGTGACCAATACCCGATAAGTCATTACGCATTTCTTTCACATTTTCATCAGTTGAATCAAACCCTTTCATCTTTTTGTTCATCATATCTTCAACGCGATTCATACTGGATTCTTCATCTTGGTTCCATGGTGGAACATAGGGTCCACTCTTATCAATCCTGTTGCCATACCCATTTTTCTTGCAGTTTTTATCACGATTATAGTTCCCATCACAGACATAGTTTCCTTTGCAATTATAGTCATTGTAGTTCCGACCTTGATTTCCTTGACCTTGGCCCCAATTATCCTGGTTGGATGCTTGGGCATTGGTCCAAAAACCCCCCGTCTGATCATTCACAAGATTCACATCCTTCTCATAAATATACTCATAAGTCGGTGGTGCTCTGCATTCACTTTCTCCGCATTTTCACTCACATGTTTGAACACCAAGCCAACCTCTATTCTCAACAGAGCCATGTCCTCATGAATTTCACTATTAAATTGATTTGGGGTTGCTTGTATCAAAAACATGCTCTTTGTTGTAGTCGAAGCTCTAGTGCTCTATGCCTTGTTATTCTTTGAGATCTTTTTAAGTTTCTGAGCAATTTCCTAAAATGTATTCGCCAAATAAGAACCTCTAGCAATAGTGTCCAACATAGCTTTCCCATAGTCCTCTAGCCCTTTGTAGAAATACTCCTTTAATGACTCATCATCAATGTGGTGGTTGAGCACACTTCTCATAAACCCTATAAATTTATCCTAAGAGTTACTAACTGACTCTCCATGTAGCGCTACAAAGTTGTTGAGTTTATCTTTTAGCTTCAACTTCTTTGACAACGGGAAATATTTATCCAGGAATATTTTGTACAGCCCTTCCCAAGTGGTGATTGTGTTATAGGGCAACTCACACAACCATATAGTAGCATCACCTGTCAACAAAAGTGTAAATAGCCGTAAGCCAATTGTATCTATGCCTAAATTTGTTTGTCCCACACTACGCATGCAGACACTCTTCACATTGTTCACATGAGCATATGGATTCTCCAAAGGTAACCCGGTAAACAACCCTCTAGATGTAAGCATTTGCATCAGACTGCTAGTCACCACAAATGTATGTCCAAGAGGTACTGGAGGAACTACTATAGCACTAGTCGATCCCACAACATCATAATCAACCATGTAGTTTTAACACATATCGAGTGCTTGCTGATTTTGCTCTCGGTCGACATTTTCAACTGGTGGGTTCTCTTAAACTTGTCGCTGCACTCCAGCAACATCCCCATGAACTACTCCTATTGAATGATCATGTACCTCAAGATTTTGACCTCTTCCCGCCATTCTTCTCAGAGTTCTTCTTGATTTTGGATCATAGGGGGTCAGGGGATTGCCTTGACTCCATGTACTTGGCATAAACTAGAAATAAGACCTGTAGAAAACAAAAAACAAAACAAAACGTAAATCTGGAAATAATTTACTAAAGTTCAATGAAGAAATTAGTATAATCTAAAAGCCTTATTCCCCGGCAACGGCACCAAAATTTGATACGCCCAAATTACACCTCCTTAAATAAGTATAAATGGTAGTTGTCAAATAAAGAACTTAACCAAGGCTAGGATTGATCCCATGACGAATATGGTCTAGACTTAGGCTAATTTATATTTATTTGTAGTTTTAGTTAGATTTACTTCCGTAGAAAGGGGGTTTTTAACTAAAGCAATAGTTGATTGACCTGTGACACCCGGAAACTAATAGGCTAAACTAGAGATTTACGTGAGGGTTCTAGCGCTTGATGTGATGGTTAGAGTCGTAGATATAACTTCCCATACTTAGAATGAAGGTTTTTGAGTCAGAACGTCAAGGTACGACTCCCCAAGGACCAACCAAGGATCCTTCAGGAGGACCCTAAGACGACCCTAGAATCTACCTTAAGGCAAAGTACACACGAGGGGACCCAAGCCCCGTCAGGGGGTCCACGCCTCGTGGGTCAGGGTCCCAAATTAAAAAGCTACAGACCACCACCCACGGATGACCAGCATGCCCTGTGGGTCCACCCATAGCCCATGGGTGTGGTCTCATGGGTGAGGCAGTGAAGGTCATTTAGTCAATTAAGTGGAAGCTTAGTGGAACTTTCCGGAATTAATTAGGGGTTAAATGGTGTCATTTTAATAGAGTTTAGACCACTTATAAAAGACTTTAGACCCTTAATTAAGTGATTCAAATCATTATTTCAACTCACCCAAAAAGAAACCCAATTCCCTCCAAGAAATTCTCTCTCTCTCTCTCTTGAAGAAGAAGAAGAAGAAGACTCCATTGCTGCAAGCTTAGTAAGGCTTTGTATCCAAGGTATGATATCTTATTTATCCACGGAGTTCCCTAGTTATACCACAATTTTGAAGATGAAAGCCCCAATTCAAGTTAGGGTTCCTTCCAATATTGTGGGTTAAGTTGACTATGAATCCAAATGAGTGGATATTCCTTGTTTATGATTGAATTAGTATTGAATCATGTTATTATGAATAAATTACATGGTTTCTATGCCTAACCCTAGAATAATTGATGAAATTGAAGTAATGTGAGTTTATGCCTTGTGAAGGGAAATTGAGGATTTATAGATGATCTTCTAGAATTGGTGATATGTATAGTAATTGTTCAAGAAAAAAATCATGTAGACATGAATTGAATTAGAATAATGTATATGTGATGGATCATGACTAGTAAGACTTAAGATTGAACCTTTATGATGATATATGACTAGAATCACCTAAGAATGAAGCATGTGATTAGAATGCCTTGAAATCTAGGTATGTATGATGATTGTAAGAAGTAAAGCTTTGAGGGTAAGGCTTGTAGTCATGAATGTTGATTACTAGGGTTTTGAAAGTAATGCCAATATGATGAATTATGTATGTCAAGGCCCTAAGAGTGAAGCCTATATGATAATGGTAGACACTAGCTAGAATTGTTGTGGAAGGACTCTACCCACTTAATCTACCTTAAGCATGAATGTTTGAATGTATGAAGTGATAGAATCACTTGAGCTATGATTATATCCATGTCTAATATAGTCATTCTAGATGTGTTGATTCAATATGAGTCTTGACCCTTGAAAGGGAAAGACATGATATTATGCATGTTTTATGAAGTATAGTATATGCTTAAAGAACACTTTGAGAGTAAAGTGTCTATGATTATGATATGTTGTTGTGTTGTTGAAAGGTCATTCTCACACACACACTTATGCATGATTATGATATGATATGAAAGGTTCTCTCAGATAGAATAATTTTAGGTTGAAAGGCTTGCTCACCTAAAATGAATCTAAGTCCAAGGACTATGAAAAGTGATGAGACTTATGGTGATTCCCCCAAAGACCTTTATATGAGAAGGATGTGAGGAGATCTCCCATATTCCTAAGTATTAAACAAGAGGCGATTACCCATGACATGTGATGAGGAGTGTGAGGTGATTACCCTTATATATATATATATATATATATATATATGACTCCTAAGGCAAGGCAAGAGGTGAATACCCATTATCCTTTATGTTGATCGTGGAGGCGAATACCTATGATCCTTATGTAATGATGCGGAGGTGAATACCTATATCATATAATGGTGGGGCATGGAGGCAAATACCTATGTTTACCTAAAATAGTTATAGAGGCGAATACATATGACTATACATGTAAAGTGAGAGGTGAATACCCATTTAACCTTTATGATAAACATAGAGAGGTGTCCATTGGCTTTTATGATAGACATAGAGAGGTGAGTTCCCATGTCTTAAGAATAAGTAAAGAGTAATATGAGCTATGAAATAAGAGTATGACTAGTTTGGATTGCAACTTGAAAGGCCCTTCCAATACATGCATGACTAAAGTCGATTTCCCTTGTCTATGAGAAATAAGTTAACTATGAGAATAAGAGATGATAAATATGAATGAGAGCCTAAAGTATCTAGCTTAGCATTGGTGAGATTGTGGGGTCTCATTCAGGCATTGCACAAGCTTGCCTTGAGGTGACTCATGAAGTTTTCCTCTTATATGTTGTATGCTTAGCTTGGATTATTGCTATAGTTGCCTTCTTTGATATGTTGGACTAAAGGTGAAGGTTCCCTTGTCTATGAGAAGTAATCTAAGGATGATATCCTAAGAGGTTAAGTATGATTATGATGATCTAAAAGTGGTACTTAGTGTGGATGGGATTATGGGGTCTCATTCATGCATTGCACAAGTATGTTTTGAGGTTACTTGAGAAGTAGTTCTCTTATGTTATGAAGATCTAAGGATTTACTATGCTTTGGAACATTATGTATCTCTTATGTTATGGATTATGCCTTATGTTGACTAATGTTTATATTATGCTTATGTTGGAGATTATGCTTATGACTATGTTGTTGTCTCTTATGTTTATGGCATATATCTTGTGATTTACTAACTCTTATGTTATGCTCATATGATGTTATGCTAGATATCATATTTAGTACTCTTGCCTACATTCTCATTAAATGTAGGGTCCGGAGATTTTGAGTTCCATCTCCGAGGATAGGTTCTTAATAGAAGCAAGGCGTTGAAGACTTGGTGAGTCCTCATACCATCGATGATATAGTCACCATTTCCTTTATGTCTTTCTTTTGTCTTTTAGACTATTGTATGGGTTGTGTCCCAAGAATTATTCAATGTTGTATTAGATGGTTTGAGACAAATGTTAAAGAGTTTCGCTTTATTTTATGAGACTTCGATTGTATTGAAAATGTTTTAAATTTTCGTACTTTTCTATTATCTTATGTTATGATATGCTAAGTGGCTTACATGGAGTACTTCGGGGGTTCTATGTGACATGTTACATCTAGGATGTACCCCTGGGTCGTGACATGACTTCTAGTAACAATTAACATGTAAACAAAATTCATAGTTTGTAATAGCAATATGAGATGAAACTAGGGAAAATGTGTTCCTCACAAGTTCTTAAGAGAGTATTCCTAATAAAAATAACTCTTTCATAGTGTGAACATGCAAGGTTGGTAAGTTATGTATCTCCTAAGTGATTGGTCATCCAAGAAGGGAATTTCACCATGAAACTTGGTTGGTCTACGGGTGTATGTTTTACTAACCCTTACCCTTAACCAAAGATTAGCCCTCACAGTAGGTCGGCCAGGCTATTAGATAGACGATTATCACGCTAAATCTCTGTTGTTCAATCTCTTTCTCATTCATTACTTCCTTGGTCGGGAAAGTACGAATGAGGCGAGTTCTAAAGTTGTAAACCATTAAAAAGCATTCAAAACAAAGAGATTAACAATACATGCATAAACACTGTTTCAGAATTACTTAATTATATGTTTTACGTTGTTAATTACTCGTGGTTCCCACAATCCTAGTTGTGGATTTGGTTATTCATGCTTAAGTTATCCGAATTCAAATGTAACACCCCAGAAACTAGTAGGCTAAACTAGAGCTTGACGTGAGGTTAGATTCGTAGATATAACTCCCCATACTTAAAATGAAGAGTTTCGGGTTAGAAAATCAAGGTACAACACCCCAAGGACAAACCAAGGGTCCTTGAGAAGGACCTTAGCTAAGTTGCCCACCCCATGGAGGGTGCATATATGGGAGGCCAACAAGTTCCAGTCACCAACCCATGCCCCACAAGTATGGGCCGTGGGTCAGTCCACACCCCGTAGGTGGGTGGTCGTGGATGGTGGCCTAGAGACGGTTTTAAGGAGTAAAATTAGGGGCACTTTGGGGTTTTCCTATTTTAAGTGGGACTAAATAGGGACATTTTAACTTATTTTAGGCCACCTATATAAAGACTTTAGACCCTTCATCAAGTGATTCCCATATCATTCTCTCAACTCACCAAAAAAAACCCAATTCCCTCTAAAATATTATCTCTCTCTCTAAAAAGAAGAAGAAGAAGAAGAAGAAGGAGAAGGAGAAAAAGGAGGAGAAGGAGGGGAAGGAGGAGAATGAGGAGAAGAAGAAGAAAGAGAAGAAGAAGAAGACGAAGAAGAAGAAGAAGAGGAGGAGGAGGAGGAGGAAGACGAAGACGAAGACGAAGAAGCCTTTCATCCATGAAGCCCCATGTTTTCCCCAATTGTGAAGATGAACCCCAATTTTAGCTACGGTTTCTTCCTATATTGTGGGTATTGTTGTATATTGATCCAATTGACTAGATAATGGTTGTTTATGATTGTTTATGATGTAATTACATGTTTTAGTATGATTATACATGTATCCTTTGAACTCCAATTTTAGCTACGATTTCTTCCTATATTGTGGGTATTGTTGTATATTGATCCAATTGACTAGATAATGGTTGTTTATGATTGTTTATGATGTAATTACATGTTTTTAGTATGATTATACATGTATCCTTTGAACCCCAATTTTAGCGATTTCTTCCTATATTGTGGGTATTGTTGTATATTGATCCAATTGACTAGATAATGGTTGTTTATGATTGTTTATGATGTAATTACATGTTTTTAGTATGATTATACATGTATCCTTTGAACCCCAATTTTAGCGATTTCTTCCTATATTGTGGGTATTGTTGTATATTGATCCAATTGACTAGATAATGGTTGTTTATGATTGTTTATGATGTAATTACATGTTTTTAGTATGATTATACATGTATCCTTTGAACCCCAATTTTAGCGATTTCTTCCTATATTGTGGGTATTGTTGTATATTGATCCAATTGACTAGATAATGGTTGTTTATGATTGTTTATGATGTAATTACATGTTTTTAGTATGATTATACATGTATCCTTTGAACCCCAATTTTAGCGATTTCTTCCTATATTGTGGGTATTGTTGTA
>JAJOOR010037214.1:0-11329 GCA_036250505.1 Solanum acaule | reverse complement strand
CCCCCCAACCAAAAAAAATAATTTAAGTTTGTTTTTAAAAAATATTTTCAACTTCAAAAATTTATTTTTTCACCCCAACCCTCGACCCCCCTCCCCCATCCCCTACCATCCCCCACCCCCCAAAAAAAATTTAAGTTTGTTTTTAAAAAATATTTTCAACTTCAAAATTTCAATTTTTCACCCCGACCCTTGACCACCCCCCCCCCTCCGAAAAAAATTTAAGTTTGTTTTTAAAAAATATTCTCAATTTCAAAAATTATTTCCTACTCTAGTAAAAATAAAAGATATTTCTCAAAAATATTTTTCATTCATAAATCAAACACTAAAAATCTTTTCCGGAAAATATTTTCTACTCACCAACCAAACATGAGAAAATAAGTCAAAAATCAACTTGTTTTCCAGGAAAACATTTTCTAGGAGAACATTTTCCATGGAAAACATTTTCCTTCATACCAAACACACCCTTACTAATGCCGGTAAAGACTTTAGCATTCTTTATTAATATCAATATTTATTGCCACTAAAAATTATTTTTATCGTAGCGAATGTACGCAATTTTTTTTTTTTTTTTGGACTGTCAGATAAGTGGCACACAATAACATGTGTGCATATAACGTTGACCATGCATTTGATACGAGTTCTCCCTACTTTTATCTTATTTTGATTTTTTCTTAAAACTAAGTGTTTTATGTATGTTTTAAAAAAAAAAATATATTGATATAATATTATCTGTTGACACCTATCCTATAACAAGTCTAAATGATGGGCTTAATTGGATGCTTAGTTATTTCCTTAGACAAGTAGGGACCAATTACAACCGCATGTCATTTGAGAAAACGAAAGAATCTAAATTTGAATAATTCTAAATTTGGTATAAACAATATGGTTATATCTCTTGTATAACTGTCGGCAAAGGGCCCCTAATTCCAAGCAATTATGAACTATACACTATTGAACAAACCCTGTTGTCTCAGTTTCCACATTTATGAACTAAAGAAAATTGATTTTATGATTAGACCTCAAATTAGAACACACATCTTTATGATTGTTTGGTATATGGTAGTAAAGTACATATATAAAAGAACAAATATGCAATAAGGTGAACCCTTTCAAATATAATATTAACCAACCGTCAATATATAGAATATAGCTTATAGGACAACCTCACATGGAAGTACAAAATATATAACCAATTCTCCTCCAAAATATTGTCGTACACACACACTAATCATGCCGTCCATTTTTGGGCTGCATTAATAGGGTTGGTAATATGAGTAGAATATATATATACTTATATTTTTAAATAAATTCCATACTATTAATTGGCTAGGTCTTTTTAATTTTTCGTTGGATGGTGTTTTTTATTTGTTTAACAATTAGGTATTCAAAATTTTAACTACAAGTATTATTCTCAAGAGTCGAACTTTTATATATATATAATTAAAAGTGGAGGATCTTGCCCACCCCACCACATTCTTTCATGTCTCATTAGTCCCATTTAAGGTTACTACTAGAAATATTTCTCAAGAGTATTTTGAATTTGAGATATGCAATTATGAATGAAAGAACCAAATTATCCATACTACAACAAAAATAACTTTTTCAGCAAAAATATGCATATTAATGAAGATTGCTCAATTCTTTACTGATATTAATTAATTGTCATTGAATCCAATGTCACTACAGGCTTTAAGGACATTTACAAAGAGTTCTAAAATGTAATTGTCATTAGCAATTGCCTCGAAAAAACATATCTACTGGTAATCAAGTTATTGTCAATTGATTAATTACCGCTAATAAATCAATGCCACTGTAGACATCAAATTTATGGTATTCTACAAGATGTGTCCAATTTCATTTGTGATTCTACAAGATATGTTCAATTTCAGTTAAGATTCTTGGAGGCTACTCAACCCTAAACCCTAGTTCATGGCTATATAAATGGTATTATATTCCCTTGAAAAGTCATCTCAAAATTTCCCATAAACTCTTAGGTATTAATTATAAATATTAAAATCTCGAATATCCCATACATTTATATTCATAAAGAGATCAAGATATGTCAAAGTCTTTTTGATAGTCAAATACTTCAAAAAGATCCACAATCCTTTCATGGAGATAAAGTTCAAATCATCCTAATTCAATAAATATGCCACTAACTACCCTCAAATTATGGAGACCAAGTTCAAATCATCCCAATTTTGAGAAATACGCCACTAAAGATCCTCGAATCACAAAGAAAGTTTAAGGGAGAAGAATAAAGGGAATAAATAAAATTGTACCTATATTGTTTTTATCAATAATATTCTTGTTTCTTCAGATTTTGTTTATGGTTAATTTATTTTCCAAAATATTTAAAATTTATTCCAACCAAATTGGCACGCATAGTGAAACCAAAATCTACCCTTCATCTCTTCTCTAACAAATCCAATATGCAAATCTGAAGCCACAAAATCGCAAAGGTGGAAGCTTCATTTTTATGATTACTTTATGCATCATCTTAGAGTTTCATCAAGTCTACACTCTGACAAGCCATTAAGTAGGAGGCATTTATAGACATCAAAATTTTATGGGACTCTACAAGATGTGTTCAATTTTAGTTGGAATACTACGAGATATGTTCAATTCTAGTTAGGATTCTTAGAGACTACTTAACTCTAAAGCCTAGTTCATGCCAATATAAAGGGTATTATATTCCCTTGAAAAGTCATCTCGAGATATCTCATAAACTCTTGTGTATTTATATAGATCAAGATCTCGAATATCCCATAAATTGATATTCATAAAGAGATCAAAATATACCAAAGTCTTCTTGCTAATCAAATACTTCAAGAAGATCCACAATATTTTTATAGAGATAATCTAAATCATCCTAGTTCGATAAATGCACCACTAACAACCCTGAAATTATAGAGATCAAGTATTTTTTTGATGAAATCACCACTTCCATCACATTAGAATATCTTCATCCCTTTAGAAAACTACTTTTCCACAGTATTCTGAAATTTTACTAATACTTCAAAAAATTCAGACTTCTTTTTAGTGGATAAAGTCAAGTATACCTTGTGTGATCATCTACAATTACTAAATAATATCTTATATGTTGAGAGGATTCAATCAGAGAAGGACCCACAATTCACAATTTATTTTCAACAAAGGTTCCTTCTCATGTTGTTATCTTGACTATAGTGACTATCATTGTCACTGATACACTCAAATTACACCTCCCGAAAGAAGTATAAGCGATTGCTATCAAGTAAAGAACCTAACTTTGAAGGTTAGGGTCGATCCCACGAGGAATATGGTTTAGACTTAAGCTAACTCACAATTATATTCGTTTAGTCAAACTATTTCCGAGAAAAGTAACAAAAAGAGGGATTTTACAAATAAAATAAAAGAATGTTGATTGTATTAGTAACAAGTAACCAGGTTTGCAGTTTTGAGATATCTATAGGAGATGAAAACTAGTGTGTATGTATTCCCCACGAGCTCTTAACACAGTATTCCTAATAATAGTAATTTTATCCTAGTGTTTGACATGCAAGACCGATAAGTTATGTATTCCTAAGTGATTGGTAATCTAAGTAGAAACTTTCACTCGCGACTTCGTAAATCTACGACTGTGTGCTTTACTAATGCTTACCTTTACCCCGGATTAGCCATCGTGTCAATTAACTTAGGGTATTCACCCTTTCCTCAATTGATTAAAGTCAGGCTATTTAATAGAAGCAAACCCTTAACTAAATCTTCGTTGTTTAAATTTTTTTCTCATTCGTTACCCCCTTGGTAAGACAAGTAGGAACAATGCAAGTTCAAACGTTACACACCGCTAGAAAGACTTTTAAACGAAAGAATTAACAATACACACATAAACACTATTCAAGAATTACTTATTTATTAGTCATACGTTAATTGCTCATGGTTCCCACAACCCTAGTTGTGGATTTAGCTACTCATGCTTGAGAGTGCACAATTCATGTTAAGGGTAAAAGAAATCATGAACTTACAATTAGAATAGATGAAAAGCCAAAATCTTGAATTGAAATTCAAAGTGAAAATTGCATAAAACTAACTTTCGAAATTAAATTGCTAAGAGTTTCCAAAATAATCCTAAAAGACCAAAATAAAAGTCTCCAAAACTGTCTAACCCCCAAAAATAGAAATAACAACTAATATTTATAGTAAGAAAATCCGAAACCAACTAGGAAAGGAAAATAAGGAAAATTTGTTCAGGACGCGGTTTCGATTGACGACAAGAACTATGGACTGTGGATTGACCTACGGTTCGTGGTCTACCTCCGTGGATCAACACTTAGAAAATAATTCAGGGCCTTCAAACGACGGTTGGACCTACGGTCCGTCGGTTGGACTACGGTCCATCACTTGCCTCCGTGGTTCAAGTACTAGAACTTCAACTTTCTGATCACAAATAACGGACGTGCAGGATGGTCCGTCCTTCAATCTACGGGGCATTAATTGCCTCCGTGGTTCCACACTTGGTCAGAATTCCCTGAACTTCACCTACGTTACATCACCTACGGGCTGTCACTGGACCTACAGTCCGTGGTTGGCTTCGTTGGTTGTTGTTGCTGCCAATTAAATCCCTTTTTCTCTCAACCACTTCTGAACCAATTTCCTGCAAAATATTACATAAAAACATTATATCTACTAACAAAATAGCCCAAGACACACACAAACTCTAAGTGAAATGCATAAAAAATACCGTAAACTCACGGTATATCAACACCCTCAACTTAAACTTGTTGGCTGTCCTCAAGCGACACGCTAAAACTCTAAACGACACTTGTGTAGAAACAAACATACAAACTCAAGCAATCACACGACTTTCTCAATCAAGTCCTTCACTCAGTGCAAATCTTTAAATGTAGACTCAATAAGCTAACTTATGTGGATCAAAACATGACGTAGACAGACCAACAGATATCATCACATACACTTTCAACAATCACCAAGGTACCAACTCTCCAACAATGTAACTAGTGCCCTCACTTCAAACAAATCCTTATTCACACAACAAATTTGATTTTTAAATTCAAGGATTCAGTCAACACTCACGCTCAGAAGTGAACTCAATACAGTTAGTACTCAATACCATAGGCTTGCCCTTATTTTCACTGCATATACTCTCTAAACTAATCACTAGGATCACTGTAGGACTTTCTTAACTTGTTATGTAGGCTTAGGGTCAGGTATGATACATTTGGGTATTTTTAGTTATTTTTATTCCCTCCTTGACATTACATTGGCTATTTACCTCTTTTCTCAACCAATTCTGACATATTTTATTTTCTGCTCTTTTTCTTGACTTTCTTTAGCACATATGTTACTTGCCTTTTTTCATTCTTCTTTTTCACTTTTATTTTTCACTTTTCTTTTTCGGTTATTCAGCCTTATTATCACTCTTTCTTTTTTTCTTTTGAATTTAGTTACATCTTTTTCTTTCCTTTTTCTTCTTCTACAGACAACTCTTTTCATATCCTTTTCTTTTAGTTTCCTTTTTCATAGCCACCCTCAACTTATGTATTTTGCATGAGTTAAGGTGCACAATGTCCACAGTCAGACCAGGGCCGAGATTAAGGTAACTTCTGAATTAGCCATCCTCAACTTAGGATTTTGGCCTAAGTTAAGGTGCACATGTCCAAAGAGGGACCAGGACCTAAACAGTCTTTTAGGGAAGGGGAGTTAGGTGTATTGAAATATGTGGTCTACATTAGGATCAAACATTTGGATAAAAAAGGAGTATTTATTTCTTTTGGTTGGATCATTTTAGGCTTAAGTTGACTCAATTGAACAAGGGCTATGATCAATTCCCATTTCCTAGCCTAGATTGTCTTAACAGGACCAATGGGGCAAGTTCTAGATTGGCACACATTGCATGAACATACAAAATTATCTTCACTAACTCTTGGCACATTGCTTCATTATTGAATTATTGAAGCACCTAGTTCAATTTTTAGCTTAAGCATGCTATCCTACCGATTCCTATCATGTCATATGAAGATCCAACAAATTCAACTCATTCAAACTATAGATCTAACACATTTTCAAATTTTTTGGACAGGTATCAATTTCATGCTTCTTATGTCATCATGCTTTGATTTTTTTCTATCTACTTCTACACATACAATCTTACACATGCCGTTCAATAGAAAAGTAAAATAGCCCCTTGGGGAAAAAGAACACATGCAAGAAAACCCCAAGGGAGGGTTATGAGTTAGGTTACTCAGACTTCACCATATCACTCACAACCCATTAACCCCACCCCCATGAAAAATTGGTGCAATTGCCCTCAATGCACAAGAAAAAGAAAAATAAAACATTGGGTGCAGCAAACTTGTGGCGCATAACCACCAATGACCCATCAAGAAACGGGTGGGTCTGGTTTCCCGGAACCCGCTGGATCAGCAATAGGAACGCCATCAGTAGTGCCCTCATCAACAGTGGGAATACCCTCAATAGTGCTCTTCGAGCCTGATGGACCAACACCTATCTTACGGGCCCTTTGCTTCCGCATCTCCTCATCAACAATGGATTGCCTCTGGGCTACTGCCAACTCCTTCTGCTCTCTCTTTCTCACCCGTTGGGCCTCATCAGTATCAGAAGTGTGCTAAGAAGAGCGGCGGCGCTTCCCAGTAGTACATGAAGGGTTGGGTGGTGGCATAGAATCACCGAAGAGTGCAGACATCACCACCTCATCCTTCTTAACCTCAGGTGTAGTATCTAGTACAAGCACAAAAAGGGTTAGAAGTGCATCAACATCAACACGGAGCCTAGCCATCTCTGTCTGGAAAGTGGTCACATCTATGGTGGGTGCAGGCCTCTCCAAGACTCTCAACTCAAATTCATCTAGGCACTTGTAGACCGCCTGGATCTTGGCGTCCATCATCTGCTCCATCCGACCCTCAAATTCCTCAACAGATCATTGTATCTAGGGCCTCATGTGCTGCAACAAGGTAGCCATTTGGGCCTCCAACCTCTAAACTCGGGCCAAAGGAACTAAAGTGGACCCTGAAGGGGGAGTGGCTGGGGAAGAGCTCGCGGCTTGACTGGTGGTGGTACAAGGGGGAGCCCGTGCATCCGCAGAAGTGGGAGGTATGGTAGTGTTATCAACCTGAATATGCTCCACATCAGTAGCAAGATTGACACCCAAGAGAGGTAGGTCCACCTGTGGTTCCCTCTGCGATGAAACAAGATTGACATAATCTTGAATAAGACTGATGTCCATAGTCTTGGTCACCTCGAGAAACCTGTCACAATGCCAAATAGGCACTGAAGCCTCCATGCAGAGATGGAATATAAGACACAGAAAGGGCAGAGTAGTAGTCCTGAGTGCTCTCTCATAGATCTCGACAATCAAGATGTGGGAGAAATCAAGCTCCAGCCCCGCCATAATTTTGCTAACATCACAACCCGGTCCCAAGTAACAATGTTGTCCGCCTCTTTAGGGGATAGCCTAGTACAAACCACTGACCAAAAGAACTTCGCAGTGAAGCTCAGACTTGCCTTTCAGATAGGCAAAGTAGTGTTGAGCATCCACTCGGTACGTTCCCCATCCTCAGCAATATGATGGGCCATCCACCATAGTAAAGTCTCTCTCTACTCGACATTCTTCTGAAATTCCCCACTCTGGACCACTCCCATCCTGTAGTCATATTCCATTGTATTAAATGGCAGAGTGTGGTTTGGGACATAAATGAACCAACAGATAGTGGGGGCTGAGCTAATGGCTTAGCCTGTTTAGAAATAACATTACAGACAGTGGTGACGTAAGAGGCGTAGAACTCTCGGGTCATCTCCTCAATGAATTTTCCCAGACTCTGTGCCATCCAATCGCGTTTGTGCCTCCTGAAAAGCTCCTCAATAGTGGGCACAGTATGAAGGCTCCCTGTCAATACCCGGCACTCCTCAGTAATGGTTCTTGCCATCTTCCTATGGTAATTGAGTACCTTTCCATCATCATATATATGGTACTGACCTGCAACGCACCATCTGTTTGGCTCTGTGAACCAGCTCAACTCTGGGGTCCTAGGCATCCCCGTGCTATCGGTATCAGATGAGAAAGCAGAAGTACTGCTGGCACTGGAGCTAGAATGCAACTTGGAGCCAGACTGCGACTCTGCTGCTGGCGTGGCCCCCTCTTTAGACTGAGGGGCAGTGACCTCGACCTGTCACTAGAATTTAGTATCTACCAAACTCTGTTCCTCGTAGTCCGGGGGACAGTGGGGGAGCCTTTGGTGGTCTCAGGAATGTACTCGTCCTCATTGGAGTTCACGATCATACGGCGGGACGGGGCAATAGATGTAGACTTCCCCCTCGCGTGCACTTGAGCTTGTTTCGGTGCCATGATACCTGTGGAAGACTAGTTAGTACCTAAACAACACAAGAATGCCCAAGAAAATATTTTAGAATAAGAGTAGGACTTAGCCAAAAATAAAAAAATTTCCAGGTAGTAGCTTGTTTGGTGACCCACGGTGGGTACCTATGGTTCGTCGATGGAGTGATGGGCCGTAGGTCCCCTTCGTAGGTCAGAGGGTCCCTATTTAGGTCTCTGAAGTTGGAACCACGGATGTGCAGAATTGTCTGTCGATGGAATGACAGACCGTAGTCCACACCGTGGTTCACTACTTAAGAAAATATTTGTGTGCATGCAGTTGACGGACCTCGACCTACGGTCATCAGGTGGACCTACGGTCCGTCGGTTGAGGTCGTGTACCAGAACTGTGCTAGGCATGAATTGCCACTTTCATTCAACACATTAGTTTCAACAATCAATCAATCAATCCAAGTCTAAACATGCATTTCGACATATTATTCATCAGTTCATCATCTGTAGGGTTTCGATTATGCACAATTCAACTTTCAACACAACGAAACAACAAAACCCTAAGTCAAAAATCCCAATTAAACCTATCAAACCCATTTATTCAAGTTAAATCAACAACACACTCACACACCATCATTTCAAAGGTAGTATCTAAACTAGATTTCAACAATTTAACAAGTAATTAACTACTCAAGGTCAAGTTTGACTTAGTGACTTCACAATTTACACAATGAAGAATCCAAAGTTTCGGTGAAGTCGATTACCTTACAAGTAAACCAAGTCGGTGAGTGCGTTTGTTTCAACTTCTTCTTACGACCCAAGCAAAAGTGACATCGAATCCAAACTCGAATGGGTGTTTGTGGAGGATAGACGATTTGATCAATAATGGAAATAGGGAAAATGATTTTGGGGGAGATTTAGGGAAACTAGAATCTGAAGTGGGGGATGTATGGGAATAAATGGGGGGGGGATTAAGGGATGTATATGGGGTAATTGGATGGTTTGAAATGATTGGTGAAAGGAGGGAAATTGGGGATGTTTTAAAAATGAAGAGGTTTTTATTTAATTGGGGGTTCACGTTGGGTCGATCGAAACCTTATTTGGACCCACGAAACCCTGTCGACGGTTCGTGAGTCAATCCATGGCCCGTCGATGCGTTCTGTGGATCATGCTGACAGTTAGTGAAATTTTAGAGACATACCTGGGATTTATGGATGCCCACCACGGTCCGTGGATTGATTGACGGACCGTCATTGGGACCCATAGATCACTGCATCAGCTTATTCTCTACATATTTTGCCTTTTCTTCCATGCACACGTAGAAAATCTTAGGACTTCCTTTTTATATTTTCTAGACACTTTTTAGACACATACCCTATTTTATCTATATCTAGCCAACACTAAAACTAAAAATTAATAAACAACAATCTAGAAAACTACAAAATTAAGAAAAACTCCCACTATCAAAAAGTAATTTTCTATAGTTGGCTAGATTATACATCTTGGGTTGCCTCCCAAGCAACGCTTGATTTAACGTCGCGGCACGATGCAAACCCCTTGGTTACTTAGATTTCACCAAGACTCCATTCCTCTATCACCTCATTGACACTCTCAACTTGCCCCAAATATACTTTTATCCTTTGTCCGTTCAACTTGAACTTCGTTCCTCCCTTGTTCTCGAGTTCAACCGCTCCATGTGGAAATACTTGGGTTACTCTGAATGGCCCGGTCTACTTGGACTTGAGTTTGCCAGAAAATAAGCACAACCTTGAGTTAAATAACAATACCAGATCACCGGGAGCAAATTCGTGCTTTTCAATCTTTTGATCATGGTACTTGTTCACCTTCTCCTTGTACAAAGTTGAACTCTCATATGCTTTTAGGCAAAACTCGTCGAGCTCATTCATCTCATTCAGTCTTTGACTTGAAGCAGAGCCCCAATCCAAATTTAACTTCTTGAGTTCCCAGATTGCTTTATGCTCTAGCTCTACAGGAAAATTACATGACTTCCCATATACAAGTTGGTAGGGGGACATACCTATGGGATTCTTGAATGCGTGCGATAGGCCCATAGAGCATCATCAAGCCTTCTTCACCAATCAGTTTTGTTTGTGTTCATTGTCTTTGCAAGGATTTACTTTATCTCTCTATTTGACATCTCAAATTTCCCACTAGACTGCGGACGATAAGGAGTGGCTACATTGTGACGAACACCATATTTCTCTAGCAACGCCTTGAACAACTTGTTACAAAAGTGAGAACCTCCATCGCTGATAATTGCCCTAGGTGTACCCAAATCTGGAGAATATACTTTTTTTGGAATGCGGTGACACTCTTTCCCTCATTGTTTGAAAGCGCAATTGCTTCCACCCATTTCGATACATAGTCAACTGCAACAAGAATATACTTCATCCCATGCGAACTGTAACAACCCGAGAGCACTCCCTAGTCGTTAGCGGCGTATTCGACCTCGAAGAGGTCTTATACAAGCCCTTATAATTCGTAATAGCACGTATCATACAATAAAATCACGAAAAATTTAAATTTTTTACTTTGGAAGTTCAACTTCACTTTATATATGAGAAACATAATCTAACTTCGTCACAATGTACCATCTAGACATAGAAGTATCGAAAATGAGACTTAGCCCTTACATCAATGATAAGTCTTGAAATAGGAAAGTACAACAATGTCTTTCAACATAAGCAAAGAAGTAAACATAGAAGCTAGATCATAGGGTCTTGTCCTCGGACTTGAGGACTCACCAACTTGGGGAAGCAACTCCAAGTGTCTTGAGAAGTAAGCTTGAATCCTCAACGGCCTGAACCTATATGTTTGGGGAAAAGGGAGAAAATATGGGTTAGTACAACACACGTACTAAGTATGACTACTATGCATAAAAACCATTTAAACATGCATAAAAGGACATTTAGTCAAAACATGCTTTTTACCAAGTAAATCCAATATGCACACAAAGTAAGCATC
>JAJOOR010037213.1:0-15758 GCA_036250505.1 Solanum acaule | reverse complement strand
AAAAAAAGGGTTTTGGTGAATGAATTTGAAATTGAAACTCACAATTGATATACAAATAAAAACAACACCGTGTATTTGAGAGATGTGGGCCTAGAGTACTTTTAAAACATAAAACGTTATTCAGAGTAACGTATTAGGCTAAAAACGTGACTATGAGTAACGTTTCTATACTTAACGCCGTCAACTATAGTATTCCACATAGTTGGTCCTGAAACGTTATTGAGAAATACGTTTATACTACTTTTGTAAAAAATTTAAAAAACGTATTATTTTGGTGAATTGCTTTAAATAATGGATTAGTTTGGTAAAAAATTCTATAAAACAAGCCAAGTTTTATTCCTTATTTCAAAATAATTATTGAGTTAATGTTTATTATAATTATTAAAATTACACGCAATTATTGTTGAAGTGATTCCATATACCGTCCATGTAAGTTAATGTACATACAAGAAAACTTAATTTTATATATAATAAAATAATTTTTATAACAATATTTAATCATAACAATCAAATTATATTATATTATATGTTTTCTGTAACCATATTATACTATTAACAGTTAATTTTAAAAGTACAAGCCAAATCTATTTCTAACTTTTTGTTTGGGTTCATTTCTTTCACTATTTCAACTGGATAAATAACACATATTTAAACATTTCAATTTTTTTAAAATTATTTAATATTTAGCCAGCTTTTAAGAATATTTAATATTCCATGTTACCACTATGTCTTCTTTAGCAGCCATATTTTCTATTCAAGAAAAACTTTGGGGCAATTTTTGTTCCTTCTTCGCAATTCCTTTTCTTCTAATCTTTTGTTATATGGTCACTGCTTATAATTTGCTGCAACAAGTGTTTAGATTTTGTATTGCTAGTCAACGAAGAGTATATTTAAACTGTTTCTTATAGTATAGGGGTATCTATGACTAAATATATCATAAACACGAGAATAAAATCATAAGATGTGGTTCAAAATTTGCTAACCAAAACTTCAATATCGTAAGTCCGAAGCACTTGCCAACAATAGCAAGCATCCTCTTAGTTGGTGAAATTTACAAAACTCAAAAGTACATTTACGTATCACAAAAAATTGTTTGTTGTCATCTTTTACACCTCTTACACCGTACACTCCTCTCTTCAACCTGTCAACACTGAAAAAATTCCTCAAGATGTACAAAATTCTACAGCTTTCCATTACGCTTTTCTTGGTGTTCATGCCTCAGAAGTTGCTGCACAATACCCGAATAATAAAATCATCCAGAATATAGACAAAGACAAAATGTAAATATAACAATCATCAGTGCAAGATGGGGTATCTATCACATGTTATTTGAGAAGTGAAAGTATATGATCCAAATGTCTTTTCCCCAACGCCATGGTGGGGTAAAATGAGAGCTTTAGCAGCACATCACATAAATTTTCTAAGATAAGTAGAATGATTTTTTGCCAGTTTCCTCTACAAGGTAAATTCCTTTTGGCAGGTATTTTGAAACAAAATATAAAGTAAGTCTTCCAAAAATATATAAATTTGTAAAGGCAACGATTTCATGAATATGTCCCTGCACTTGAGAGTGAAAAAGGTATAGTTGCTCTATCCACTTTTTGGTAAGAGGAGCACAATGGAAGAAACCTTTTATTTTTACTTGGTATGATATGATGACAAAATGAACTGAGTTTACATGGAGTGGGGGATATATATGTAGCCTACCATGTTGTATTCACTTGAAAAGAGCATGCCTACAAGGTGTCGGATCCCAAATGCTTCAAAAGCCAATGGAAGCACCATCGCTATCTTGCTACTTAAGAAGAGAAACTAAACGAAGCATCAGCTTCAAAGCACATTGGGTATGCTGACACAATCAAATGGTCTCATGCTTTTCCGAAAAAGTCAAAGTTGACTAAAATAAAGAACTTGCTAATAATAAATAAAAAGAAGCAATTAAGAGTGCAAGGAAGCAAAATGATAAGTTTGTGCAAAAGGAAAGAGTTCATCGGAAACTTACGGTGTTCCATACAAAACAATTCTTTGAACTCTTGTAAGTTTGGAACCAGACTGATTATCCTCGATAAAAATGGTCACACTGGTCCAACAGCAATACAAAAGATTAATGTCATTTTACAAATGAATACTTCAAAATATGAAGACAAGCTATTTAAGCATACCTGTGAATGGTTTGAAACATAACTTGTTTCAACTTAACTGCTTTTCCCTACAAAAGAACAATAAGATACTTGAAGAATGAACATCAAACCTCCAGGGAAAATCTTAACAACTCTACGAGCACAACCCCATTAAGTATTTTTTGTTAACACATAGCCGAAGAAGCAGAATTCCTGAACCAGGATTGGCTTACCCTGAGATTATCTTCAGATAAAATTGTTGTGTCCCTCGGAGTGGCTTCAATAGCATCACTACATATAGGTCCAATTCAATTAGTGATTACACATGGTAAAGGTGAAAAAATGTGCCACAAATGGCTCAGTCCAGGAAAGGACACCAAATATTATGTAACTACAGAATTCACCTGACATCAAAGTGCATCTTGTTAGCAAACAGCTTCACAGTTTTAGGACCTTTAATGTAGGAAAAAAATGTGTTAAGGCATGTCATCAATTTATATAGACTTCTTAAAGAGACTTTAAAAGAAACACCAAAGAGCCACTTTCACAGTAAGTATGGCATGTGTGACAGCAAAGTGAAAGACATCAACCATAAATATCAATCAGGAACTATTACTTAGACAGAATTAAGAAACAGCACGTAATTGACTCGCGACATACATGATTGATCCATATCTTTAACGTTATGCCTATACCAATATATAAAAGAGAACAGAGCGATTGGTAAGCCCCCATTATAGAGAAGCCTGTCACAAATTTCTTCCTGAACTGCACTCTCTGGCTATCCCACTAACAAGAAATGAAAAAGATTTTAAAAGGTCACTGCGAACTAGGTAGTTTTACAAATAATCCATTTTTTCTTGCTTTACTCCAGATTTATGCATAAATATCATCAAGATTTTACTTAACAAGACATAGTGGTGTATCCATTAACTAGTTGATGCATCATTTAGCTACATATCCATAAAATAAATTATGAACACATGCCAGAGTAAGAATTTGTTTATCTTAAACAGTAGACCTACAAAGGTAAATCTTCCAAAAAGCTGAAAATGCAAGAGGTTAACTAAAGGTCTTATGCACCCAACAAGAGATTACCGAGGGTAAAAAAGACACGAAATCTATTGCGTACCTTCCTCCACAGGTCCTTCAATAACCAGTGAATGCAAATTGATAGGCTGCTTAAAAGGTATGTAAATCAATAGCTGCTCATCTGCGGCGCTCTCCAAGTTCAAGCCCTTGAATTCTCTGTAATCCTAATTTATATATTCAAAATAAAGTTAAAGCCATTAGTTTAAATAAAAACAAAACAAGACGACCTTTTTTTGGATGAAGGAGATTTCATTGATAGCATCAAGTAGAAGCAGAAGCTACAACAAAAGATTATGTCAACTCCAATTTATAAGAGACTAAGAAAGTTTCCATTAAAAAGATAAAGCTAATATTGTGGAGCAAACAAATTCCAAAATAATGATCAGTGATATTTAAGCATGACAAATTGATCAAGCTAAATAGATCTTTTTTTATACAAAAAACAAAAACAGATACAAATAGATCTACATCTAATATACTTTTTCTTTGTTAACAATTTATCCTATCCTATTCACTGCTGAATGTAAAATTCCTCAACTTGAAAAATAAATGGAAGACAGAAGCATAATCAAGCCCAAAATTTAAGAAATGAACAAAATCTTCTCCTTTTTTACTTAGTTCATTAATTGTACCTTTTCTAGGGCATTGCTAATACAGTGGATGTGGCTTCAGTAGAGTTGATGGAATGTTTTTTTCTGTTGACCCATCTTGCCAAGTCACATCAACAAATGTTCTGATGTCAGTGATTAGGACAATAGTTTTAGGATATGACACATGCTTGCAGACATCTCCTATTTTCCAAGTTGAGAGATATGAAAACACTTGTGTCAAGCTGTTAGGATCTTGTTTATCAGGGGGAGGAGGGGAGTCACTGCTATCAGAATTAGTGATCCATTCAACATATACAAATCTATCAACCAGATCTGTTACTGTACATGGTTTACCCGCAACCATCACCTGTTGTCCAGGATGTAGTGGACAAGGCCTGTCACATGAGATATTCCATGAAGGACAACGTGGATAAAGACCTGTCCCTCCTCTAAAAGTGCGTAAAGAGTCATCATTCTCGAACTTAACAGTAGTATCACGCGAAACGTAAACTACCCTACCCAACCAATGAGTAAGGACTACCAAATCTCCCTTTGCGAATTTTGTTATACGCTTTAGTTGGTTAGATGGAATGTCTCGCAAAGAGTAGGGATCTTTAGAATCAAACATTCCAAAGAACCGATTAATTTGAACTACTTGTCCAAGTGTTTTATCAGGATTGGACATGGAAGAAACAACGTCGCCATGTCTAAATTTTCTTCCACTCGCATTATCAAATTCTTCTTTCGTCATGCGAAAATAGTCAAAGACATAGTCAGAGTTATTGTCAAATTCAAGGCCCGAATGAGAGTCTAAATCGGCATTATCTTCATCTTCCATCTAAAAATCCAACAATGTGATATATAGTTAATCACAAGAACATTAAGGAACTAAGTTACATGTAAACCTTAAAAGGTTCACAATAACCTCAACAAAACAGGCACAAAAATCGTATCCAAAAAATTTTCATCATAACATGCCTGTCAACTGTGAGACAACCAATCACTGTTCATCACAATTTTGTTATACGCTTTAGTTGGTTAGATGGAATGTCTCGCAAGGTGTTGAGTTTTTCAGAATCATACAGACTAAATAACCGATTAATTTGAACTATTTGTCGAAGTGTTTTATGTAGATTAGAAATAAAAGCAACAAAGTCCCCCTGTCTAAACTTTCTTCCCCTGTCATTATCCAATTAATTCTGCTTTTCTCAAACGAATATAGCCCTTGTCGGAGACAGAGTCATTGTCAAATGAAAGTCGCGAAGGAGAATCTAACTCCGCATTATCTTCACCTTCCATCTAAAAATCTAACAAAGTGAAATATAGTTAATCACAAGAACATTAAGGAACTACGTTTCATGTAAAACCTAACAGATTCACAATAACCGATCACTGTTTATCCTAAAATCGTATCCTAAAAGTTTTCTAACATCACTATTTATCGCAATAATAACAAGCCAGCGGCAAGTCTCGAAGAGACAAACGCAACAGAGTACAAAAACCCTACCCTAAATTTTTTTCAATCACCATCAAATTCCAACTGCGAGAGAAGCACCGAGTAAAACTCATATAAAATTAACAA
Source organism: Solanum acaule (assembly GCA_036250505.1). NCBI lineage: Eukaryota > Viridiplantae > Streptophyta > Magnoliopsida > Solanales > Solanaceae > Solanum > Solanum acaule. The sequence continues at coordinate 10,374 of JAJOOR010037213.1, read as the reverse complement.
CAAAACTCAACAATACTGCCGGTAAGGCTGAAGATACAAACTCATGAACAGAGTACAAAAACACTAACGTAAAAATTTTCACAATAACATGCACGATTTTCTTCTCAAACAGCATTCATAGAAATCAATTAAAACCGAGAGCCAGCTTAACTTGGTCAAAACGTCACAAATGGGGAGGCCGTCGGGCGTCAGTTCCAACGCAAACACAGTGGTAGGAAAATGAGAGCTAAGAAGAAAGAGAAATAAGGACAGCGAAAACTTACAGAGGTGAACGGAGATGGTAGTCGCCGGCGAGCAGTGAACGGAGAGAAGGATCGGTGTCGTGGTGAGGAAGTAACAAAATAGTAGAGTAAATGATTTAATTTTTTTGACTTAATTAGTCTGTTTAAGTATAGCTAAGAAGTCAGTTAGTTAATTAGCTAAGATCCTAATCAGTTATAGAAGTTTCTATCATGTATGTATAAACTAGGCACATGTTTCCGTGTTAACACAAGTTCAATCTTCTATTTTAATTTATGTGATATAAAATAATTTGAAGAGTCAATTGCATTTTAATATAATTTTTAGATATTTTAAGTTATTAATTATTATAATATAATTCCGTGTTACTTCGTCTTTCCCATTTTACGTTATGTGGCACAGACAGATTTTGAGGAGTCAACTATATTTTTGTCTTCAAATTATTTTAAGTTTTAATTATAGAGATTTATAGTTTTTGACGCAATTTTAAATTTATAAAGCTAAGAAGTCCATTAGTTAACTAGCTAAGATGTTACTCCCTCCATTCCATATTCATTCCATTTGCTGTAAAATGGAAAATGCCTCAAAAATAAGTTGATTAAGGCTAACTAACTTAGTAGTTATTATTGGTTATACAAGTTTTCAGCATGTATGTGTTGGAAAATGATTCTAGTATCTCAAAAAGACTTGTTTATATTATTGTCTAAGCCTCTAAGGTTTATTCCTTCCTTCCTTATTAATGAGTATATGTTATTTAACATATTTCTACCATAAGTATTTGAGAGAATTATCTTACCATTGAATGGTTTTGACTTGGTCTCATTGCAATAAATTAGTTGTTACCATTCTCAAATTGCCAACTATATCCTACCCTTTCATTATCCTAATTAATCTCCCATTAATCATTAACCAATTACTACTATGACCGTCGGAGGCCTTGTGGAATTGACATATAAATGTGGTCTTTCTCTATCACAATAAGGTGTGAACAATATATATTTTGAGAGTTAATCTTTCCTCCCATAGTCTATTGATGTGCTGGGTTTTGTTCTTTGAATCTTTATTAGTTTATGGCTCCTAGTTTTATACTAGAAGAACTTGTTGAATCCTGAGGGATACACCCATACCGGGTGAAATATCTTTAAGGACAGTGTCTTTCGACACACCTCAAACTATGAGAATTTCCTACAAGAGTTCATGTTGAAGTACAAGCTTTGGTGAATTTAGTACAAGTGTTCGTGATGAAGGTATTTTCCATAAAATTTACAACAATCTTAAGGATAATTCGGTATACTTTATTCCTACGGAAATACTGTCTGCAAAATCACAACAGAGGAACTCAGGAGGTCAATTGAATTATTCATACTAATAATGTATGTGATGATATTACATGCCTATATTATAATAGATATTTGTGTGACAAATTAAGGCATCATGTCCTTAATATAGAAGAAGATTTGGAGAATGATAATCCCGCTAAGTAAATGTAAATTTGTGTAAGCAGATGATATAAATTGTTGTGGTCATTTCTCAAGCGAATATTGTAGCTAATATGTGAAAGTGAGAAATTGGGTGTTAGAATTGTTGTGTTGTTGAGTACATTTGTGCTAACTAAAACTATTGTGTCTTTCACCCAAATTGGAGAAGAAGGAAAAAATTATATATGTTGGTGATTCTAGAACTACTTGAAGTTCTTAGAATGAAAAATTCTTCTTAAACATTCACATCTATATATTGGCATTATTTGAGGTAGTATATGATTTTAATATTTGTATCAATTTGATTCGGGAGGAATTATGAGCAAAAGTTGAAACTTTTTTGAGTTGGATAAGGTTTAATAAAGTGATGTGTTATTGAGAAAAGAATGTTATAGTCATAGTTTATTTTATTTGTGCTTAATGTTTATTAAATTATTAAAATAGGTTTACATACATTCTGAAGTTGTTAAGTTTTTGCTCATATTGTCTACATGGATGCTACTAATTTTATTTTGTTTAAGTTATTATTTTAAATTTTACTGTTATCACATGGTTCATGTGTAAGTGTTCTATATACTATTTTAGTAATATTGCATAACGTTAGTGAATTATTTTGTTTATACATTTGTGAATATTAATGACATGAGTTTTATGTTTTGAAATAGTGTAGTAATTTATTTATACTTACTGTTTGAGATTGTTTTCAAGACCGTTATTGCGTGGCTGATTAACTTATCATACATGGATTTTTGATGCATAAATTTATGTTGAAATTGAGATTACTAAGAAAATATATGTTGGTGTTTTTGAGTGTTTAAATTGTTAGAGTTAATTCTATCGAATTTCTTGAGATTTGTATAAATAATGACTAGATGTGAAAATTATTTTAATGTATAGATTTGTATGTTACATACTAATTTGAAAACTTTATGGATGTTGAAAAAGTTAATCCTCTATTATGAAATATTTAAAAGTGTAGGGGTATCTTGTTAAGGTTGTGTTACATGATTCTAAGAAAAGGAAAATAAGATCTAAGTTTTTAATTGTATGCTAATAAATGTTGTATATACATATTTGTGGTAATCAATTGTGATTTGATTGAATGCAATGTTAGAGTTGGCAAAAATAAAATAAGAGAAAAGACATAAAGTCACCACTGAAGTTGTTTCGAATTTTCAAAAAGACGTCTTAAATTTGCAACCGTCCTATTACCCCACTAAATAATTTTGAACAGATATTATTATATCATTTTTCGACCAGCTCCAGATTTTAAGAAGCAAGTGTGTTCACACACCAATAATTACATGACACGTGTCAACTTAATTAAAAATATAATTTTTTTTCATTTTAAGTTTTTTCTTTATTTCTTTTTCTTTATCTCTCTTACTTTTTGACTTATTTTAATTTTGTTTTTTTTATTATAAAAAAGAACTCATACTATTTTCTAAACTTTAGTGAATTATTGATAACACAACTAATTATTTTTCTAAGAAAATTTAAAATTTTGAAGGTATCATCAATTACTTCTTTTCATATAACTTCTAAATTAGAAATGATAATTTTAAAAGAATCAATGAATTCCCCCAAAATTGAAAGAAGTTGATTGAAATTGGATAAAAAAAACTATATGATACTTCCTAATCATCTTGAAATCTAATGGGTTTATCGAATTGTTCGAAATGTAAGAAAATATTTAGATAAAGTTTTAAAATTAAAGAGAGCAAAACTAATAGTAGTAAAAAAAGAAGGTGAAGTTGTGGTAAAAATGATGAAATTGAAAGTAAGAAGTTTCAATGGAGATGACAATGCATTTTTGAAGAAGAAAGAAGAAAAAAAGAGAAAAAGTAATAAGAAAAATAAGAAAATATACTTTATAATAAAATACTTATAAAAATAAAATTATATTAGTTATTTTATGTTGCTCACTCTCTTTGAGAGTGTGCACACACTCTCTATATCATGTGGGCAAAAAATGATGTAATAATATTGGTTTAAGATTGTTTAGTGGGGTAATAGAATGTCCGCATAGTTAAGGTGTCTTCTTGAAAATTCGGGACAAGTTCAGGTGTTACTTTATGCCTTTTCTCATAAAATAAAGTATTGTTGAGTTTTTAAAAGTGAAAATACTTCCAATGTTCTTGTTGTTGAAAATGATATTGATTCTTGATACATTATATTGAAAAGAGCCTTTGGTAATACATAAGAGGTACGATAAGTACAATACTAAATAAATTGAATATTTTGTTGTACAAAAAGGGTACAATAGATGATGAAAAAGGTAAAAGAAGTTGGCATGGTACACTTTTGTGAATGCCATAATATAAAAACAATTAATTAGAATTAGTTGTTGTGGAGTTGATTGGTGATGAGACTAAGTGGTTAAGACAACTCTTAGTGTATTCCAATTGGAATAAAACCAATTTTTATGTGACTAAATTAGATACGTGTGTTTGAGACACAATGTGATGAAAATACTGCAGTGAGATGAATTATTTACGTAAATAAATAATGTGTGGTCAAAGGTGAATCTGATCAATTCACTGACTAAATGAAACATCGAGGGGAGTAAGACTTTAGTCAATTTGAGAAGATCAACAATGATGGTAACCCAACCTATGTGATTGGAGATCCCATGAATTAGGTTCATATGGGTAATAACAAGTCATTAGTTGATCAAGTAAGCACTATAAATTATGTCCCTTCTATGATGTGTGAATATAGTGCAACAGTTTGCAAGGCAAGTGAGGCTGAGTTGAGCTCTTAATCCAAGTCATATCCTTTATAGGTGGTGTATTGCTCTGCAGAATACACTTGATGATTGGACCTATATGAGTGTGAAGTGGTGCCGCTTCTATGAAACTATGACAAATTTCTAGAGCCCTCATGAATACCAGGACACGTGCATGGCCTCTTAGCACAAAACCGCAATAACGACAAAGATTATGCGAGTATAATGTGATAGAAGAAGACGCTGGACTTATAAAAGAATTATTGGTTCATAAAAGTCCTAAACTTCAACAATTGTTCTGTAAGTTTAATCTTGTTTTATCTAGGTCTGGTTTATAGTCTACGGACACCAAATTCGATGCATTAGACTCATAAGTGAAAACCCAGCAAAACTTCTGATTTTATTTATTCCTTGACATTCTTTTTGAGATATGTAGGGGATTGTTGAAAAAATGATTCTAATATCTCAAAAAGACTTGTTTATATTATTATCTAAAGGTTTATTCCTTCTTTCCTTATTAATGAGTATGTTATTTAACATATTTCTACCATAAGTATTTGAGAGAATTATCTTGCCATTGAATGGTTTTGACTTGGTCTTATTGCAATAAATTAGTTGTTACCATTCTCAAATTGCCAGCTATATCCTGCCCTTTCATTATTCTAATTAATTCTCCCAAATCATTAGCCAATTACTACTATGACCGTTGGAGGCCTTGTGGAATTGACATATAAATGTGGTCTTTCTCTATCACAATGAGGTGTGAACAATATATATTTTGAGAGTTAATCTTTCCTCACATAGTCTATTGGTGTGCTGAGTTTTGTTCTTGTTTTATACTAGAAGAGTTTGTTGAATTCTGGGGGATACACTCATACCGGGTGAAATATCCTTAAGGACAATGTCTTTCGACACATCTCAAGCTATGAGAATTTCCTACAAGAGTTCATGGTGAAGTACAAACTTTGGCGAATTCAATACAAGTGTTCGTGATGAAGGTATTTTCCGTAAGATTTACATTGTATGTACAAATACACGTAAAATAAAGTCTGAGTAGATCGAAGTGTTGTGTACTTAATTCGATCAAAGGTTCCAAGAATTTAAAGACAAAGCTTCTGCGAAATCAAGTTTTGAAGATTCAGAATTTAATCAAAGAAAGTGAATTTACAAGAAATTTTCATCAATGGAAACTGCAAAGAGAACTGCAGTTGCAGATCTACTGAAATTTTTTAATTTTAGTATTAATGCAAATGGATCAACACACAACAATGAAGAAAATTCTTGAAATATCAATTCACTACACAAATGAATTCTATTCAAGGTATCGACTATAATTATCCATTATTTCTGTAAACAATAAAATTCGCGTCGAGATAATATAATCAAGAACGGAAAATTATCGCAACAATCGTTTTATTGATTTAAAGTGTGAGTGTTACAATCTCTATGATTCCTCTGAATTCGCTTTATAAGGTATAAGAGCTCTTCAGCTTGATCTTGAATTTGTCTTGAACTTGATCTTGATCTTGGATTCAAGGGATTTGTAGTTTGTTCTTGAATCTTTGATGAACTTGAATTTTATCTTGATCATGACTTCTAGTTGAATTCAAGGCTTCGAGCTTGATCTTGAATCCTCGGTGAACTTGAACTTGAACTTTATCTTGATCTTGATCTTGACTTTTAGTTGAATTCAATGGCTTCAAGCTTAATCTTGAATCCGATGGTCTTGATCTTGATCTTGACTTCTAGTTGAATTCAAGGGCTTTGAGCTTGATCTTGAATCCGGTGATCTTGATCATCCTTGAAGTATTGACTCAATAGCTTGAAAAGAACTTAATTTATGAAGAAGCCCATGTCTATTGTTAACAAGCAAGTAAGAGTAATTACATCGAGAGAAATTGTCCATGAAAGTATTATGGAATATCATGCCGCGAAAGAAATCACTTGAGAATTGGAAGCTAATCTGAACAGTCCAGTATCCACACCCATTTTGGTTTACAAATGACTTAAATTTGGGGACCGAATTATTCCATGTTTAAGCAAGGACATATTAGTCATTAGTGAAAATAATTATAATTCAAATGGGCCTTAGCCCATCAGAAACGTAGCTAGGGAAAAATATTAAGCTAAAGTAATTTTAGGGGCTAAAAAAGTTTCCCAGCAACTCTTGAAAAAAGAAACGTGTTCTTTGCCTCTATTCCGGTGAAGGAGCACGAAGGTGTTCAACGTGAAAAAGAAGTAGAAGAAGTTGAATGGAGAAAAAGTGGAGTCCCTGCAGTTGTAAATAGGGATTTCAAGGTATTTTAGTTCATTTCGTTAGAATTGGTGCACCTTATAGTTACATATTACCGATAAAGCCCTTGCTAGTGAAAAGGTAGAACTAGCATACCGTTACCGATATTCCTCGAGTAGGGATCTACCGATATGAATATTTAACTCCTTTATGAGGAGGCACCGTTATTGGTTACTTCTTAAAGAGAAGGCCACACTGATTACATGATCCATCATTGAAAACCTCCCAGATATAAGATTTAATATGAAAGTGTTTTTCTGAGTTTACTACTAAGTGTTTACATTGATTTTGCTTACATAAGGTAATAAGCTTGAATATTGTTACCGTTTCTGAAAGAGGCAGTGATTTTATCATTTTGACTATCATACTAGCATGTTTTCTGACTTGTCCCTCGTCAAAAATGATTGTGGTTAAGTGTTATTACTCACTGAACTAACATCTCACTCCTTGCTAAATATTTTTACAGAGAACTCATGTGACATTGGAGAAGATTTCATTAATCAGAGAGCGTGGATTGATAGTATCTGGTGAGCCTCGCATTGCTTTGCATGGCAAGAGACTTATTGAATTACTATGGTTTATTTAGTTCTTTAAAAACTCTTAGAGTCACTCCATTTGTCATTCCTTTCATTCGAATCATGATTATTCCTTCGTATTGTAGTCAAGTGACTAGTTTTGAACCTCTTTTTCGTATTTAGAGATGAATTGGTATTATTGCGTGAAAATTAGATCATCGATGGATATTATGTCTTAATTTATAGTCGTTATTAGTTGTGTTGTGGATTTCTGAGACAGGAAAAATTTAGGATAGGCCCAAAACAAAGGAAACTTTGTCCGATTTTCTGTAAAATTCTGGTAAGACTTGCTTTGGAATTCTCCCCTTAGCGCCGGCCACATTCCGAAATTGGATCGTGATAGATACTAGCCTTGAAGATGATGCTTAACAAGATGAGCAAAATATAGCAGCAAACAAGACACTAAACAATTTCAAATAGAAATTTAATCCTTAAGAAATACACGAACAAAACTCTAACAAAATAAAGTAAAGCAGATCCTTACCGATACTTAAATCAACATCTACTTAAAACCCTTTAATTTGATTTCCATGAAAATCAAAGGGTTATATTTTGAGATTGGAGAATTATTTGGTTGGAAGAGAGGTGAGACACGCTGAAATTTTTTGTCGGGAAGAGAATGGAGACAAAATCCCTCTTTTTAAATTTTTCTTTTATGTGAATTTTTTTTTAATTAAATAAATAACAAAAACCTTCTATTTTTATTTTTTAAATTACATATATAAACCACATTAGTTAAAAAAAATTCATGTGTCGCACCTGAATGACACATTTTTGTGTATGGAATGGAAGAGGTGTATTCAAGCTTAGTTCATCAAGTATATAGATATTTTTAAGCCTATCAATAGTTTAAAGATGAAACTAATAATCCGCGCCAAGTTCAAGAGTTTTTTTAATATTTCTCTCAATTTAATCCTTTAACTATTCAAATCCTTATTACATTTGGTATCTTAACTATACATTTATCAATTTTAATTCCTTAACTATAAACTTATCAGTTTTAGTCCTTTATTTCAAAAAGTTATCATATTTAGTCTTTGTCTATTTTATATATATATAAATAGTTTAGGTTTATATTAACGAAATTCATGTTTGTGTGAAATTAAATCTTTAACTTATTTTTTTTCTCTCTTCACTGTTTTATCTTCTGATTATTCTTGTGAGAAGAACTCTAACCTTAATGATTCAAAATAAAATTAATGACAAAAAAAAGATATAGGTCTTGATTTATGGAGAATAAAATGAAGCATAATAATATTGCTAATGACTTGAATATGTCATATTCCCCTCTTTAATGGTTAACGGTTCATAATCAACGTGAATTTTTTTATTTTATTTTTCATACAAAAGAAAAATAAGAAATTTGATCTTATTACTCAAATTTCTTTATGTAAAATAAAACAAACAAAATAACAAAATCGATCTATTTCAAAATATAAGAAAATCTAAAAAAATATATGTGCAAATCTATCATTTTCTAATTTCAACTTCTAAAATTTTTGGCAGTTTCCTTCTATAAAATAGTTAGAGTACAAAATTTGAATTCAAAACATGTAAGTAGAGAACTTTAATTTTATTCTCATTACAAGAAATTCGTTTTTATCAAATATATATAAATCTCTTTTCATATCTAACGGATAATAACTTTTTCTTTTTCATGCTATGAAACATTAGTTATACATTCTATTGTGTATTAAGGTGTGTATTACTAATACCGTGAATTTCTAGGCATTAGTAATGCTATGAGTTTTAACGCATGCATTAACATGGTTAAAGATCCCATTGCCCCTCAAAATCTTTTTACATATTTTCAACCATACTTGTGAAAGATATCTTTATAAATAAAACGATCCTAAAATATATAACTAATGATTGCATTAGTTATACATAATATAAGTACCAAACAATATATTACTACAATACAAAACTAATACACCTATTATATTTACTAGGGAAAAAGGGTAAAAAAAACCCTTAAACTATGTGAAAGGAATAAAAATGTCCTCCGTTTATAGTTTGGCACAAAAATGACGTTGTCTTCAATACTTTGGTCAAAAAATGCCCCTATAGTTACTAAATGGGTCAAAAATTCGAGAATTTTTTACCAAAGTAAACCATTATTTAAATCAATTCACCAAAATAATATGTTTTTTTGAAAATTTACAAAACTAGTATAAACGTATTCCTGAGTAACGTTTTAGGCTATATTTTATTTAAAAAAATTATGATGCATAAAATATATGGGCTAACGGCGTTAAATAAAGAAACGTTATTGGTGGTAACGTTTTAAGCATAAAACGTTACTGTCAAATACGTTTTATGATTCGTTACTCGGAGGCACATTTTATAGCTAAAACGTTACTCGCAGTAACATTTTCTTTAAAATTCAGACATAGACTTCTAGTTTTCTTAGTACGTTTCTTGTTAATGTATCGGTTACTTTTTAACTGTTCACGAATTTTAGTTGTGTTAGTATCCTTGCAATTAGTTGTTGTGAGCTAACTTCAATCCAAGATACCAACAATGCACGACGTTTATTTTTTCCGTTCTTGTCCCTTTTGAATAAGCTATGTTTGTGAGCATAACCATGTTCTATTAGATTTTTCTTGTGAAAATCAAGTGAACAAAAAAGGATAAAACAAATAAATAAAAGTGATGATTTTTCTTTCAATTTTCCGCCAAGTGTTCGATAAATTACCACCTCAAATTAATACCCTAGCGAGAGAAAATTACTCTCGAGTTAGAAAACCAACATTATACATGTAGAGAATACTAAGAAAAAGGAGAGTAAAGAACCAATAGGCAAATGAATATCGAAAACCATCGAGAATCCTAATAATTAGGATCTAAAGTAGTGAAATTTATTTTGCTCTAAAAAAAATCAAAAAATTGTTAATGTTAATATAACTATTTAAAGAAAAATGTGTTTACAAAACAATAATAATTAATAATTAATTCTCAAAATTTTAAAATAAATTAAATTAAAATTTACCTCAAATTGAAGACATCACTAAAAAAAATTAAAATTTAATAGATAGAGAGAGCTGATATTTAGAAAAT
>JAJOOR010037212.1:0-12421 GCA_036250505.1 Solanum acaule | reverse complement strand
ATTTGGAGATGATGACATGTCATGGCTATTTGATAGGTTTCTAAGTGTTGAAGATGAAGACTTGGTGAGTCCTCATAGATTCGAGGACAATACCCAATATGTTATTTTTTGTCTTTTTAGTATTGTTTAAGTTGTGTACGGGATTAGTCCCGAATTTTGTACTCTAAAGTATTAGATGGTTTGAGACATCATGTATAAAGTCTAAAAAGTCTTCCGCTTGCTATTTTTTTTTTTTTGTAATGTTTTCTTGGTAAAGAAAGTTTTAAATTCCTTATGGTTTTAGTGTCTATGCGATGAATGAATGCTAAGAGGCTTGTATTAGACCTCTTCGAGGTCTAGTACGCCGGTTACGACTAGGGGGTGCTCCTGGGTCGTGACACCTATGCAACCTGACTATCTCATTAATGTAAAGTTGGGTGTAGTCCTCCGCCGAATCTATAATCTTGACAGCCAAAAAGTTCACAGACTTAGTGACCCTATCAACTATCACCCAAATGGAGTCATTTGTCTGCGCATACGAGGTAACCCTGTAATGAAGTCCATGTTGATCACTTCCCACTTCCAAGTAGGAATGTTGATCTCTTGAGTCATACCTCCTGGTTTCTGATGTTCTACCTTGACTTACTAACAATTGGGGTACTTAGCCATAAAATTTGCTATATCCCTCTTCATGCCATTCCAGCAAAAGACTTCCCGCAAATCACGGTACATCATAGTGGCACTTGGATGAATAGAATACCTGGAATTATGGGCTTCTGCAAGAATCAGTTGTCTCAACTCACCCACCTTAGGAACACATAATCGACCCTGATAGCGAAGCACACCACCTCCTCCTTGGGAGAAAATCTCAACACTTTGTTGATGGACTGCACCCATTAGCTGAAGCAATATCGGATCACTGTCTTGCTTTTCCTTAACCTCCACTACCAATGAAGATTCTGACCCATTCTGAACTGTTACACCACCATCTGATATGCTCATAAGATGAACTCCTAAGCAAGCAAGCGTGTGAACATCCTTCGCTAGTTCCTTTCTTTCTTCCTCAACATGTGCTACACTACCTATAGATAGTCTTCTAAGAGAATCTTCTACTACATTGGCCTTACCAGGATGGTAATGCACACTCATATCATAATCCTTGAGGAACTCAAGCCATCTCCTCTGGCAATGATTCAACTCTTTCTGGGTGAACACATACTGAAGGCTCTTATGGTCTGTGAACACATCTACGTGAACACCATACAAGTAATGTCTCCAAATCCTAAGTGCAAACACCACTGCTGCAATCTCGAGGTCATGAGTTGGAGTTCTTCTCATGCACCTTAAGTTGTCTAGAAGCATAAGCTATAACATTACCTCGCTGCATCAACACACAACCTAGGTTGACTTTGGATGCATCACAATAGATGACATAACCGTCAGAACCTTTTGGTAGAGTCAAAAAAGGAGCTGTAGTAAACCTAGTTTTCAGTTCTGCGAAGGTTTTCTCACAATCACCTGCCACTGAAACTTAACCTTTTTCTGAGTCAACTTAGTCAATGGAGAGGCTATGGATGAGAATCCTTCCACGAACATTCTATAATAACCTGTTAGACCCAAGAAACTTCTGATGTCTATAGGAGAGGTAGGTCTGGGCCATTGTTTCACTGCTTCTATTTTTTGGGAATCCATTCAGATCCCTTCGCTAGACACAATATGACCAAGGAAAGCACAGATTGCAACCAAAATTCACACTTGCTAAACTTAGCGAATAAATGGCAATCCTTGAGAGTTTGCAGGACAACCCTCAAATGATATGCATGTTCTTCCTCACTCCTAGAGTAAATGAGGATATCATCAGTAAAGACGATAACGAACAAGTCCAAATACTGCTTGAACAATATGTTCATCAAATCCATGAAAGTTGTAGGAGCATTGGTTAGTCCAAATGACATAACTACAAATTCATAATGACCATACCGAGTTCTGAAGGTTGTCTTCGAAATGTCACTATCTCTGACTTTGAGCTGATGATAATCAGATCTGAGGTCTATATTTGAGAAATGACTAGCTAGTCATCAATATTGGGGATAGGATACTTATTCTTGATTATGACCTTATTCAACTACCTTTAGTCAATGCACATTATAAGAGAACCATCTTTCTTCTTTACAAACAACACTAGTGCACCCCATGGGGAAATACTAGGTCTAATGAAGCCCTTATCTAGAACGTCTTTCAACTGCTGTTCAATTCCTTAAGCTCGGTTGGAGCCATTCTGTAAGGAAGAATAGATATAGGTTGGGTATCTGGAAGGAGATCAATTCCAAAGTCAATTTCCTTTTCGGGAGGAACTCCGGGAAGATCTTCTGGAAACATTTATGGAAACTCATTAACTATTGGAACTGACTCAAGAGTTGGGGTTTCGAAGCTTGAATCCTTAACCCGAACTAAATGATACAGACAGCCCTTAGAGATCATTTTTCTAGCCTTAAGGTAAGAAATGAATCGACCCATAGGCGCTAAGCTACTACCCTTCCATTCTAATATTGGTTCGTCTGGAAACTGAAAACGAACAATCCTAGTTCTACAATCGACTGAGGCATAACAAGAATGTAACCAATCCATGCTTAGAATGACATCAAAGTCTACCATTTCTAACTCTACAAGATCTGCTGAGGTGACTTTCTGAGAGACTGTGACGGGGCAATTTTTGTATACCTGTCTAGCTATAACTGGGTCATCGACTGGAGTAGAGACTGAATAGGGTTCTGAGAGAGTTTTTGGACTAACATCGAATTTGACTGTTATATAAGGAGTTACAAAGGAAAGAGTAGCCCCTAGATCTAACAAAGCATAAACATCAAAATTAAAGACTCGTAACGTACCAGTGACTACATCAGGAGAATCTTCCTGATCCTGGCGAGCCTGAAGAGCATACATCCTGTTTTGGCACTGTCCGCCACCTGTACTAGATGAGTTAACCTGCTGAGTCGGGCGACTTGCTGGTGCTACTGAAGTTGTAGAATGAGCCCTACTAGTATTTCCTCATTGACCTTGTTTAGAAGGACAATCTTTCAACCTGTGACCAGACTAACCACACCTAAAGCATCCTTCCTTCCCTGCAAGACACTCGCCCAGATGGTTCTTACCACACTTAGGACAAGTTAGGTAGGTTCTAGTGCCTGAAATACTTCCTTGAGACTTAGAGCCTGATGCCCTACCTTTTTTATCATGTTGGAACTTGGAGGATGGAACACTAGCTGACGAAGTTGTTGGAGCTAAAAATTTATGCTGAGACTGCGAGCGATTTCCACCACCCGATTTCTGCTGAGAATACTCATAGTTGCCTCTTCTAGACTTCTTATTCTCCTTAGCATGTTCTCTAAGCTTATCTCCCTCAACTTGCTGAGCATGATTCATGAGCCTAGAGATGTTCATATTTTCCAGCAACATAGCATTCCTACACTCTGTTTTCACTAAGTCTGACACTCTTTACATAAAACTTGCTCATTTGAGCCATGGAATCAGCAACCATGTGAGGAGAATACCTGGAGAGTTGGGTGAACTTGAGCCCATACTCTTAGACTCTCATGTTACCTTGCCTCAAGTTAATGAACTCCTGAGCTTTGGCCTCCCTTAGCTCTCTTGGGAAGAACATATCCAGAAAGATTTCACTAAAGCAATCCCAAGTTATAGGAGCTACATTTGTACCCATGTTCTCTTTCCACTGAGTATACCATATATGAGCCACATCCTTAAGATGGTAAGATGCCAACTCAACATGATTATTCCCCGTTACCTGCATCACTTCAAAGATCTTTCTAACCTCATCTATGAAGTTTTAGGGATCCTCACCAATCTGCGATCCTAAGAACTCAGGCGGATTCATCCTAACAAAATCCCGAACTCTAGCTGTAGCTGACCCAACATTAGCAATTGCTAGAAGTGGAACCTGTTGATTGTTTTGGTTGGTCACACTCTGAGCCAACAACTGCATAGCGTTCCAAAACTCAGCATTCGAAACTTCCTGATCTGGGATTGAAGGAGTTGCGTTTGCATTCCTTACATAAGCTCTATGAGGGGGCATGATCTGAAATGCATAACGAAGGATTAGAATGAGAAGTTAGATCATACCTGATGCACGATAAGAGTAGCAAAGAAAATGAAGTTTTCCTAAAATACCTTGTAGCCTCCCTCTCATTAGATGTGGTGCACTTCACACCCATGAAAAGGACTCTACTTAGTGTGGCTTTTCAGACATCCCAGGACACTTAAACCTAGTGCTCTGATACCAAGTTTATAACTTGCTGAGATTGATATCTGACTGTATTTGATAACATGGTCAATGCAATAGAATCTGACTATAAAGGAGCTACTAATAACCGACATAAAACCACATGAGCTAAATGTGGAGTCCGATGTATACGCCCCATTAAGAGGACCCAATAAACCCTGCCAAAGGTATAGAGGCATGACTGGCGTGATCAGTAAAATGATGCCCATAGAGGGAACTTACAACCTACGGGGGCACGTAGTTTTGGGACTTGAGGGTGACTGACCCTAGTCCACTCGTTATTAAGCTACTCCCAATTGATTATGTGAATAAGCAATATTATGACTGAAATGTTGTAATACTGGATAGCTCAAAATACGAACATGCAAAATAAGAATGCAACAATTATACTGATATTGTGACATTCGTAAACTGAAGCATGTATGTATATATCTGAAATAACTGACCTAGCATGTGCAATTCATGAACTCAAGGAACTACAAAGCTAGGGTTCTGAATTTCATGCAAGAAACTGAGCAACAACGTGATAATCTTATTTGGATCATACTAATAGCTAAAACCCAACAATTTCTATTATTCAAGAAACCCTAGGTCTACATAATATCAAAGGAACCAAGAAACTGACTAAAATCTAGGGATCTAATAGGTGAAAGGAACCCACTAGTGAAATCCCACATACCTTGTGATGAATTCCACGAAGAAATCTTTCGATTTCGGGGTTGAAACTGATGAAAACCTTGCTGCGTTTTGGAACTAGGGCTAGTCGACTTCTTCTCCTCTATTTTTTTAGTTTGATCGATCAATTGAGAAAAGAATTGACTAGGGTAGGCTCTAAATTGTTTACTAGGCTAAAACTGACCAAAACCACGTAGTTTAGGTGCCCAACGCATAGGGGAAAAGACCAAAATAACCCCACTTAAAAATCGGACGGGGCTGACCACGGCCACCTTCACGGTCTGTGGTCCTTGGCCAGTGGCTACTGGTTCTGGGGATCCTGCCCACGAGCCCTTACCACGGACCGTGTGGAGGACCACGGACCGTGAAGGTCCCCGTGGTCCTCACTTAGGTTGGTGGTCTGATGGCTCAGGTCTACGAACCCTCCCACCACCCGTCAATAAGACCACTGCACGTGAAGGGTCCCGTGGTCTGGTGATGGAGCTTGGTGGGGTTCTGCTTGGTTTTCACGAGCTCTCCCACGGCTTGTGAGTTGGTACACGGCCCGTGAAGGGTCCCGTGGTCTACCTCTGCTGGGAAGGGACTAAGGACTAAACTCCACGGGCAGGTCAACGGACCGTGGACCCTATCACGGTCCGTGAACCCTGCCGTGGTTCAATGGTTCAGGTAAACTTTTGTTGCAATTTTCTAAGTCTGGGTTTCGAGGTGTTACAACTCTATTATGGTTACAACTATACTCTATCTCATCCTGACTAGTAACTATTCCTCTACATGCTTTTCTCTAACTCTGAGCACTTTCACTACTACTGCTCATAATCTTGTAACTCATGCTACCTTTTCAGGTTAAAATATTACCCAAGCTCTACAATACACTTCCTCATAAGGATCTCAATTGGAACAAGGTTTTATAGAAGAGAGTACATCTCGCTTTTATCTTGAATGCACGATTAATATGAACATGAATGCATTCCTTCGAAACTCAACACTTAACTCACTCATGGGCTTCTCTCAAGCCCCTCTGGAGTCTTATGACTTCCTCAAGATTTTGCTAAGAGCAACTCATCGATAAAGAACTAACTTTGCTTTTCAACCACCACTAGTATGAGGGGTAGTCGAATGGATATGCAAAAACACGAGTTAGAATAAGTCTCTATGACATAGCTCTATTGCACGATTTATAGTATGAAAGAAGGGAGACTTTTGTTAAATGTTTGTAGTCCTTCGTTTATAGAAGGGGGGCCTCACAACCATAAACAAGACCCTATTGACACGGCTTCATAGACACCCTAGGACACTTGAACTCTGGGCTCTAATACCAAGTTTTTCACACCCCGAGCCTACAACCTAGACATAACTGGCACTTGGAAATCATTGTTGGTTCCCAAGCGAACCCTGGGCTTGGCTCCTTACTCAGCGGAAGACTTGATCAACCAAAATGAAAACTCATGATGCAAAAATAACTTTAAAAAATTTAATTTAAACTCAACTCCAATATTGTCTGAAAATAATTTAACAAGTTTTAGTTAAATGTCTCATAACTCAAAAACATTACAACACAAAGGAAATAATGATAGACTCCTCGACCTTTAAACTATCTATGAAGCCTCTACTATCTCAAAAGCATTATTGGGACAAGACACACGACATCCTAACAAACTGAAAGTAAAAAATGGAACCCTCTAGAAGCAAGAAGGCTCACCATAGCTAACTGGAACTGCAACTGGTATCAATGAAGCTTTTGTTGATGACCTTGAATACCTGTATCTGCATCTAAAAGATGCAGGACAAATGGCGTCAATACATGGAATGTAAGAGCATGTAAGGGGAATTCTAAAGCATAAACATAAGCTTGAACTGATGGAAATGAAACATACTTACCTCTTCTCAACTCAATGAAATAGGGCTCAACTCAACAATGAGATTCTCAACTCAGTGAAAAATAGTTCAACTCAACTTAGAAAAATAGGGCTCAACTCAATAATAAGATATTCAACTCAATGAAATAGGGCTCAACTCAACAATAGGTTACTTAACTCAAAATACTCAAGGATAAAGCAACAATATAAGATGCAATATATAGAGAGATGTAAAACAATAGATAGCAACTCAATTGTATGTAAAAATACAATAATAACTCATTTGTATGTAAAAATACAATAATAACTCTTATTTGGGAGATTCTGTAACCGACAACCATCACTATGAGTTATGTGATGATACAGCGTCTCGCCCATGCTGCCAGAACTGTCATATACCTTGTCGGGGTATAGAACTCCTCAACTAAGTGGATCCACTAAGCTATTCTTAAAAAGCAATAAGAATCATCTAAAATGTATGACTCTTTCTACCCACATTGGCTATATGGTTTATAAGGGTTGTGAGTTGTCTGAACTCTCCCCCATATCGGTGCTCAATACTACTCCCAATAATATAACTCATACTCATATATTTAAAAAACACATTTCCTCATCCTCAAACTTTGAGATTATTACTCAAAAGGTTTCTCTTAAAAGAGATTATACTCAAAAACTCCTCATGAACTCCTTTGGAAATTGGTATTTACCCTCATTTTAAATGTAAAAATATTTACTCTTGGGAATACTTAGTTCCCTTATATTCATTTTTTAAAAATGAAATGCAACTCTCATCATCCTCATACTCAAGTACTCAAGTCTTAAAACAGATTATAAATAATTGTAAAAGACTTCTCAAAATAGGCTTCATGCCGAATTATGGATGTGAACGACTCAATTCAAGGCTTTCAATAACCATATATAGAAATCAATACTCAGAACTCAAAAACTCCAGAACTCAAGGACTCAATGATACTACTCATCTCAAGACTACTCGACTCATAGGGTTCATGCAGAATTATGGGCATGAGCAACTCAACTAAAGGGCCTTCATGTATAACATATGGAAATCCATAATTATGAAATATAGTTTCAAAAAGGGTTAAGAATTCAATACTCAAGAACTTATAACTCGAAGATACTACTCCTTTCAAAGATACTCAATTTATGGAGTTCATGCGGAATTACGGACATGAACAACTTGACTCAAGGGTCTCAATGATAATGTAGACTCATGAATACATACTACTCATTCTCATACTCACTTACTCGAGTCTTGAAACAATTTATAAGTAATTGTAGAAGACTTCTCGAAAAGACTCAAAGGTACTTTCTCAAACTTTTACTCTTAACTCTATCTTGAATTTGAATTAGGAATTCGGAATTCAAGAGTTATAACTTGGATAGGCATAATCTCTCAAGGATTGATGAAAATTTTAATTGTGAATATCAAGTACAAAACATAGGTACGATTCGAGGGGACTCACGCGGAAAGAAGGACAGAACGGTAGGGGACATGGCAACCTTGGCGCACTGAATGGCGCAGGGCGCCAGACCCTAACCTACAGACCACTAGTTGGGACGCACTTAGTGGCGTGGCACCCCAAGACTCTGCCCAGAAAATCGACGAATTTTCATGTTCAAACTCATGCCCTAACTCATCTAGAATCAAACGATTTCCCTCGAACTCTTTTGGATCATTAAACCCAACATAATTACAACGAAATCTACACCAAAACTCACCAAGAGCAATACTCATTTGCAACTCTCACCTCAAGAACTCAACAAGAACTTCATTATCAAAGAACGAAGCACAAAACCTCAAGAACTCAATAAGATTCTCAATATACTCAATCTTATGGATGAAATTAGTAAAAGGAACTCATGATTGGCGTATGGGTGAACAAACCCAACACTATGGAAACTTACATACCTCTTACGATCGAATCCTTGGCGAAAACCCCTCAAAGATTGCTAGAATCTTGATTGTTCTTCCTTTTCTCCTCTTTTCCTCTTCTTGAACTCCTCTCGAAACCCTAAGCATAATTTAGGAATAACTAAAACTGATTCCAATCAGTTTAGACTCCTAAAAGGTTAACAAAAACGAGCTAGGTTAGTGGGGTAAGGAAAATACAAAAGTACCCCTCATTAATTTGGGTAACTTTTCTTAACTGGACAAGCTGGACTCAAATGGGCATATATCTCTCATCCGAGCTTGAAATTTAGCAAATTTGGCGGCTTTAGAAAGAGCACTCAGAGATCTTTCATTTGATATATTATGGGTCTCCTAACTCATCCTATGCTAAAAGTTATGGTCGTTTGAAGTTAATCTAAAACTTGAAAGAATTTACAAATGACTTGAATGAATTCTCTTAGTTCTTTTTGGAAATCAAGGTGCTACATCTAGCGACCTTAACATTTAAGAAAATTTTAAATTCCTCAGTAAATCTTACTCACAACTAAGAATGGTTCGAGTCTTAGCTCAAAAAATTTACGGGTTGTTACAATGAACTTCCTACTTGAATGTTAAATTACTATAATACCCCCTACTTAAGACATCCAATTTAGTAGATCTTCTATATTTTATATTTTATATGTTATATATTTATTTATTTATTCTATATTATATTAAAAGATGATACTTTTTCACATTGACGGGTAATTGTGACTTCTCCGAAGGATTGTTACTTTTTTTAAAGAGTTGTGACTTTTTCGATGAGTTGTAACATTTTTCAATGGTTATGATTTTTCTGAAGGGTTGCGAATTATCTAATAAGACATGATAAACAACTTTTCATACTATCCTTTCTTTGCTATAAAAAGAGGAATTTTCACTCATTTTTAAACTACAAATTTTGTAAGTTTTTATTCTTCTTCTTTTTCTTAAGTCAAGGAAGATTATGAAAATTGTTCAATTATGCAATTACACTAGTTTTTTGTCGGAAAAATAGATGGATAAAAAAAATTGATACAACAAGGAGAATGGAATAACTCAACTTCAAACGAGAAGACTATCTAGATAATTAATGTGTACTTATTTTCAATGGCATAAATATACTTTTGCAACAACTTCTACATTACAAGAAGTTCAATGATTTTTTGTTGCACAAACTACCACTTGATGTTCAAGCTTTGAAAAAAGAATTTGATCAAAAACTTGTTTAAAGAGTCCAAACTAGATTTAATAAGTACTCTTCCGTCTCTAATTTATTTGTTGTACTTTTATTTTAATTATGTTTATAATAGAACGTTCTTTTTTTGTGGGGGAAGACGGGACAATTTTTTAATTCTAACACTTCATGTTACATGTTTAAAACCACAAAGTTAAAAGACATTTTTGTATAGTCTACATATCCATAAATTAAAAGTCTTCTTTATTTTTTAAAATTTTGTATCAAATTACAATTATATATATATAATCTCCCTCGACTTATGACACAAAATTTAGTATATCTTCTATATCATATATTATA
Organism: Solanum acaule; assembly: GCA_036250505.1. Classification (NCBI taxonomy): domain Eukaryota; kingdom Viridiplantae; phylum Streptophyta; class Magnoliopsida; order Solanales; family Solanaceae; genus Solanum; species Solanum acaule. Next base: position 2,144 of record JAJOOR010037212.1, on the reverse strand, counting down.
TTATATTTATTTATACTATATAATATTATATTAAAATAAGACACGTTTTCACATTGAAGGGTCGTGACTTTTCAAAGAGTTATGACATTTTCGAAGGGTTGTGACTTTTCTAAAGGGGTGTGACCTTTCCAAAGACTAGTGACTTTTCCAATGAGTTATGACCTTTTCAAAGGGTTGTGACTTTTCTAAAGAGTTATGACTTTTTTTATAAAACACAACAAATAATTTTTCATACTACCCTTTGTTGGCTATAAAAAGAGGGATTTTCTCACATTTTTAAACTACAATTTGTTTAAGTTTTCTATTATTCTTCTTCTTTTTCTTAAAATACTCAATTTGGTATATCTTCTATATTTTATATTTTATTTATATTATTTTATTTTAAGAGAACACACTTTTTCGCATTGATTGGTTACCACTTTTTCAAAGAGTTGTGACTTTTTCGATGAGTTTTGACCTTTTCGAAGGATTGTGACTTTTATGATTAAATACAATAAGCATATGTTAATACTGTATTTGTTAACTGTAAATGGAGGGGTTTCCTCATATTTCTAAAATACGAGTTTTTTTAATTTTTATATTCTTCTTCTCTTAAAAACTAAAGTGTGATTTACAGATGTTAAGAATCTCAAAGTTCAATTGAATTTGAACACTGCATAACTTAAATGCTAAATTAATATAATATTCCAACTAAAAACATGCAATGTAGTATATCTTCTATATTTTATATCAATAGTTATTTATTTATAGAGAAAAGAGATAAAGTCACCACTGAAGTTGTCTCGTATTTTCATAAAGACACCTTAACTTTGGAAGTATCCTGTCACCCCACAAAACTTTTTAATATATTTGTAAATTGGTCATTTTGACCCATTCCCTCTTTTGGGTTGTGACCACGCACATGAGACGCGTGATGCAGTGTTTTCACTATCATTAACTACTTTAAAAGTATCACGTGTCGCTTTATTTCTTTATTATTAATTATTTAATTAATTTACATCATCTTTCCCAAATTTAACTCAAAAGAGCCATTGATAGCCTTCTCTTCAAGATTTCATCTTTTTTCCAATGCAAGATCAATGTTGGTACTCTCTCTTTGACGAATTCATCATCTTCCCCACGCGCAATAAGGTAGGAATTTGTTTTCTCTTTTAATTTCCAGTAGAAAAGGTTAATTTGAAGTTTTTTAAGATTTAATTTCTTCTTAATTTTGTGATTAGGTTTCGATCAAAAATATCAAATTCAATTCTTTGTTCCTCCAAGAATCTTGACCAAGAAACATCAACAAGGAGAGATGATTAGCACGAAATGGTTTCACCAAGACAGACGAGAAAATGTAAATAATTTGGAAAGATGAGAAATAACAAACGAAAAAAAAGATTTTTCTACTTTAGTAAAGAATCGGGTCGGGCTGAATGGGTTAAAAAGAGTGAGCATGACATGCGACAACTCAGACGAGAGAATAAGTCAAAATGACCCATTTAATTTACAAAGATATCAAAAACTTTTGTGGGGTCATAGGATACTTCCAAAGTTGAGGTGTCTCTATAAAAAATACAGGACAACTTCAATGGTAATGTTATGTCTTTTCACTTATTTATATTATATTATAAGCAGGAACCCCAACAACACAATAATAACTAAGAATGCACTATAAGGGAGGGATGAGAAAAAAAAATTAAGAGGTGTAACTAAGAGATTTTAAGAGTGTCATTTATATTTTTACATATCATAATTAATTTTAAAATGAGGAAAAAGTCAAAAAAAAAAACAAGAAAAAAGATAAATCTAATTGGAGGCCATAAAGAGGTGTCACATTACCTTATCTATATCTAGCTTAGTATTATAAATAGTTATAGGTGTTTTGAGATATTGATTTGACAATTTAAGTAGTAATCATAAGAAATTTCATATCCACTATTCATAGGAACTTATACTTTATTTTTCGATTTATAATTATTTACTTAAAATTTTGATTTAATAATATTAACATTATTTTTTAAAAGTTGTGTAGTACATGATTTGATATTCACGTGCAAGTTGCAACGCACGTCTCTCAAAACTAGTATATATATATATATATATATATATATATATATATATATATAAACAAGGTGGTAATTGAAAACGGAGAATAAGAAACT